>PVKV010006582.1:0-56865 GCA_004027835.1 Alouatta palliata
AAAAAAAAAAAAAAAAAAAAAAAGTAGAAGTGTGCTAATCATTTGTTAAGCCCTAGCCTATGTAGCTGTCAGACATGCTGTGCTTATAGGCAAGTAGCCTGTACACATGGCATTCTATTTTCTTGTTCTTTATGTCCTTGTACTTTAACCAACATATGTGTGCTGAACATGCTCACAGGCATGTCCCAGCTCGCCACTGCTTTTACTTGTTTAGAGAAGTTTTAAGTTATTAGCCAATCAGGTTTTAGTTTATATTGTGAGGTCTGGCTCCAGCCCGCGGAGATGAGACACAGGAGTAAGGACAACCCCAAATGCATACGAAATAAATATGTGTGTTTTCCTTTGTTCATTGTACTCTCGTGGTTAGCGAGGGTCCCCTTCTCGCAGTCCAGGAAGTAAAAACTGCGTTGCTGAACGATCCTTTGTCTCAGCGCTAGTTTTTCTTTGCAGCACCGAGCATCTGTTTCCAACAGTAGTCTAAAATATAAACTTGGAAGAAGAATTTTCCCGTCTCTCACAGCAAGTTTCAATCAGTTTAGGGTTATTTTACCAAGGCTAAGGACATGTCCATGACACAGCCTCAGGACGACATGGGCCCAAGGTGATCAGGCTACAACTTGGCTTTATGCATTTAGGGAGACATAAATGTATCATTATGTCATTACATGAATCAGGACATGTAAGATGTATTGACGTGTAGTGACATGTAAGATATGAATCAATACATGCAAGATGGACATTGTTTAGCCACTGAAATCTTAGGGTCATTTGTTACTGAAGCATAATCTTGCCTATTCCTGGGAGTGTGTGGAGGTTACAAATGTTCTCAGAGTGGCCTTTTGCAATGATTATCTTGGTCCAGACTAGGAAGAAAAATGCTGCTGTTCTCAGCAGTAAGCGATCAGCTGCGTTCTGCAAAGTGGGACGGCTTCTAAATGTAGCTGATAAGACACACACAAAAATGACAACCATTTTAGCAAAGCTGAATACCTTCATATTTCACAACGCTCCACCACAGACAGTAAGTTTTGATGACCACACGATTTCATTTATTTTGGGACGTCAGCACATGCACTATATTATGAAAGAACCCACCGGCACGTTTTTATCTCGTGTATTTATTCAACACATATTTACTGAGTGCCCATTCTGCATCTAGCACTTTTCTGGGTGATGTATCAGGGAATGAAGGAAGTGAAAATTCCTGTTGGCCTAGAGTTTACATTCTAGGGAGACACAGGCATTAAATGACAAATGTAGTCTGTAAATAATGGGCACAGCATGATAGAAGGCGATACGTTTTTAAAAAACGTTATAATAATAAAAAAAAAAAGCAGATGAGGAAGGCTGGGGAGGTGTTGCTATGTTGAATGAATGACCTGGAGAGAACTTACTGAGAAAGTGACATTTGGGCAGAAAATTGAGGACAGAAGAGAGAGAGAGCAAGTCATGTAAATATCAGAGAAAGAAGGTTCTACAGAGAGCAGATCACCCGTGCAAAAGTCCTGAGGTCTTATAAGAACAGGAAGGAGATCATTGTGGCTGGATGCAATGAGACTGAGAGAGAGAGTGGAGAGGGGAGAGAGATGTGTGTGGTGTGCCGTGCAGGTGGCACAGAGACAGGAGATACTGAGAGAAAAATGAATACAGAGCCAATTTCTTAAAGAAAAATTGAGAGCCAAGAAGTGACATCATCTGTTTCTTTTTGCTTTGGGCCTTGCTCTGTGACCCAGGCTGAAGTGCAATGGAGAAATCATGGCTCACTGCAGCCTCCAGCTCCTTGGCTCAAGTGATCCTCCCACGTTGGGCTCCCAGGTAGCTACATGGCTAATTTTGAAAATTTTTTGTAGAGACAGAGTCTCACTATGTTGCCCAGGCTGGGCTCAAAGTCCTGGCCTCAAGTGATCCCCCTGCCTTGGCCTCCAGAGTAGCTATATGGCTACTTAAATTTTCTTTTTTGTAGAGACAGGGTCTCACTATGTTGCCCAGGCTGGGTTCAAAGTCCTGGCCTCAAGCGATCCTCCTGCCTTGGCCTTCCAAACCATAGGGATTACAGGCATGAGCCATCCGCCTGGCCTAACTAATGTTTTAACAGGATCGATTTCTCTGCTCTATAGAGAGAAGTTGCAAAGACTATGGAAGGAACAGGAGATAACTTAGAAGACCCCACAGTCTTCTGGCACCCAAAGCAGAGGGGAGTGAAGGAGGCTGCTCAGATTCTGGGTTCGTGTTTTCAAGGAGAAGGCCAGCAGATCTTGCTGTGGTTTGACTGCAACATGTGAGAGAGAGAGAGGAGAGGCAACGGTGTCTCTAAGGTTTTAGCCTGAGCAGGGGGAAGAATGGAGATTTCAGCTTAATTGGGAAGAGGCTGAGCGCAGCAGCCTTGAGAGGCAGACCAGGAACTCAGTGCTGGTCATGGCAGGTGTGAGACGACTTGAGCCATCGCGTTCATGTCACGCAATGAACCGAACCCTGCCAGAACCAAACTGCAAATGGGGTGGCTCAAAACAACACAGTTTGTTCTCTCACAGCCCTGGGAGCCAGAAGTCTGGAATCTGGCAGGACCATGCTCTCTCCGGGGGATCCAGGAAGAATCTATTCTTGCCTTTTCTAGCTTGCAGTAGCTACTGGCATTCCCGGTTGCGAGGACGCATCACTGCAAACCCAGCCACCAGGAACAGGCGAGGTTATGCTGCAGTAACAAATGATCCCATGGTTCCATCACTTCCTCTCCTGTCTGTGGGTCTCTTACAAGGGCTCACTGCTGGATTTACAGCCTACATGGATAATTCAGGATTCTCTCATTTCAAAATTCTTAAAATCACACCTACAAAGACTCTTTCCCACATAATCACCCTCACAGCTTGCCAGGATTTGGATGTGGGTGTATCTTTTATGGAATGGGGCACCATTCAGCCCGTTGCAAGTCTTCAGTGGTTTAAGACAGAGGTTTCCAACCCCTAGGGCCAAGGACCAGTACTGGTCCATTGGGAACTGGACCACACAGCAGGAGGTGAGTGGCCATCAAGTGAGCAAAGCTTCATCTGTATTTACAGCCACTTTCCATCGCTTGCATTACTGCCTGGGCTCTACCTCCTGTCAGATCAGCCGCAGCATTCTATTCTCATGGGAGCACGGACCTTACTGTGAACTGTGCATGTGAAGGATCTAGGTTGCTCACTCCTTATGAGAATCTAATGCCTGAGGGTCTGTCACTGTCTCCCATCACCCCCAGATGGGACAGTCTAGTTGCAGGAAAACAAGCTCAGGGCTCCCACTGATTCTACATGATGGTAGAATCTACATCTATTATTATTGCAATGTAATAAGAATAGAAATAAAGTGCACAATAAATGGATGTGCTTGAATCATCCTGAAACCATCCCTTCACCCCTGTCTTTGGAAAATTATCTTCCACTAAACCAGTCCCTGGTGCCAAAAGGGTTGGGGACTGCTGGTGGAAGGTCAGTCACCAATGGATGTGTAGTCACATCCGACCGAATCTGCTTCCTCAACTTTCATGTAATAAAGTTGAGAATTGCTGTTAGTTGCCGTGGTTATGGACACATCACCTGAATGTGCCCAGATGAGCCAAGCCTGCAAGCACAAGGAGAACCTAAGTGCCCGGCTGAGGACTGGGGCCTGAATGAAGAAGCAGACACCTCAAGGCAGGATCCAGGATCCAATCAGAGCAAGCTCTGGTGTCACCCCATGACAGCGTCCAGTCAGATCATGTGTCTTGACATCACCTCATTGCAGGATCCAATCAGATCACACCTCATTACCCTATGCTTATAAAACCCCACTCAGCCGGGGAGGCTTTGGGGAGCTTTCCCGGGTGCTCTCCTGTAATAAAATCCCCCTTGTTTAATCCTCCCTGGTTTTGGTTATTGGGTAGATACCCACCAAGTGACTACCCACTGGGGGGTTAACAGATGGTCTCATTGGAGCTGGGCAAAGTTCTTGATATAATAGTTTAGGCTTGGGGGGGCATAGTGAGGTGAGGAACTAAAAGGGAATTTTTATACATATGTAATTGCTTAATAAGCAAATGCTTTGCCCCATTGAGTGATCTCATGTCCTGAAAGGTGTCTGTGTGTGGGAAGTAGAAAAGTTCCTTTTTAAAGTTTCCTTTCTTGTTAAATCATAAGTGTGCTAATAACTGTTAAGCCCTATCCTATGGAGCTGTTAGACACGCCATGCTTACAGGCACGTAGTATGTTCTATATCCTTGTACTTTAACCAAGATATCTGTGCTGGACGTGCTCACAGGCATGTCCCAGCTCTCCATTGCTTTTACCTGTTTAAAAAAGTTTTAAGTTGTTAGCCAATCGGGTTTTAGTTTAGATTGTGAGGTCTGGCTCCAGCCAACGGAGGTCAGACACAGCAGTAAGGATGACCTCAAATAAGTAAGGGATAAATTTGTGTATTTTCCTTTGTTCATTGTACTCTTGTGGCAAGATGGCTTGCAAGGGTACCCTTCCTGCAGTTCAGGAAGTAAGAATTGCCTTGCTGAAAGATCCTTTGTCTCAGTGCTGATTTTTCTTTGTGGCACTGAGCGTCTGTTTCCAATACTGTCCAAGCAGT
Organism: Alouatta palliata; assembly: GCA_004027835.1. Taxonomy (NCBI): domain Eukaryota; kingdom Metazoa; phylum Chordata; class Mammalia; order Primates; family Atelidae; genus Alouatta; species Alouatta palliata. The sequence continues at coordinate 4,588 of PVKV010006582.1, forward strand.
GTTGGGTTCAGATAAGTTGAACTTGAAGAAGCTCCTAAATCAAGCAGTGAAGTTCTTCACTGCATGGCAGCCTGTGTGCCAGAGCAGAAATCCTCCAGTCTCAGTCCTAATCGTTAAGCTAGGTTTATAGAGATTGCGACAGCCTCACAGGGGTAAGATGAATGTCCTGACCTCCCTTCCCTATGTCAAGGTCTTGGAGGGGAGGTGTGAAAGAGAAGCAAAAGAGAAGCAAAAGAGAAGGCCAGCAATTGACAACCCAGCTTCATTCACCATGGGAACTCTTGGTTGGTTATGGCTCCTCCCAGTGGCCCCCAATCTCCATCCGTATAGGGGCGGCAGCAGAGAGAAATGTCATCCCCACTCGACCCAGTGCATTCATCCAAGTGGAGACATCAAACAATATTGGATAATACCTTTTAATTACGCATATTATTGTGCCTTCAGGGCTGAATGAGAATCTCAGATCATTTGCTGCACTTCCCACGTTTTAGGCTGAGGCGTCCCAGAGACATTAAACTAAGAGTGTAATTATAGCGACACAGTACACTAATGGGAGAGCCGGGCTTCAAATCCCCACCTCCCTCCTCTTGCCATCTCTGCCATGACTTCCTGGGCATCAGAAAGCTGAAAGGTCTCTCCCTGCCTCAACGGTCCTGGGAATCCTTTGTCCCTGCAGAGCAATCTCTGGTCCCTAAAGCAGCAAAGAAGACATAGGCTCTTGAAATTGTAACTGTGTTTTACTCTTTCTTCTGATTGACTCCTTTTTCCTCCCTCCACCCCTATATACCTTACACCTCATTTCAGCCTGTTTCTCCCATTTCAACTTTCTCCACTCTATGATTCCACCCCGGATTCCTCTCTCTCAAATTTGATTATCTTGGGGTCACTTTTGTTCCAGTTCTCCTGACCTAGGGTTCTCCTTGGAGGAAACTCTGTGTATCCCCCTCTTCTTATGCGTTACAACCTTAGGCAGAGTGTTCTTGAATCATTTTCCGACATGAATATTCTTACTTTTTTAATTTTAATTTTAATTCTTATTCCTAGTATTTTTTGGAGACAGGGTCTCGCTCTGTTGCCCAGGCTGCAGTGCAGTGGTGGGGTCATAGCTCACCACAGCCTCAACTTCCTGGGCTCAAGTGATCCTCCCATCTCTGCCTCTTGAGTAGCTGGGATTACAGGTACATATCACCATATCCACCCTGAAACGTGTATTTTATTTTTAAAGGAGAGCTGTTGCTTTTGTGGCTTCACATTTTTAATTCTAAATGTCTTCATGAGATCTGTGCTACTGTGGACTCAAATGTGAGGAATTAACAGGTGAAGCAGAAACGTATTATTAGTTAGGGTTTTGTTTACAAGCAACAGAAACTGCATGTGGTTAATTAAAGCAGAAAAGGAATTTGTTAAGAGGATTTTAGGGACCTCATGGAGTCCCCATGAGGTCTAAGAAGCAGGCTTGGAGGCTGCCTTTGCCATTAACAATGTCCCCAAGTCACACTGGTGAAGATGCTGCAGCCACCACCCTGGGTCTCTGAGAGAACTGCTTGCCTGTCCCCTCCATCCCAAACACAGCAGCTGTGTCTACTGCTGGCTTTGGACACTGGACACAGCTGCTCTGCTGTGACCACTCTTGGCTGGAAGAGACCCAGGAGGTTCCTTTTCCCTTGCCTCACTGTCTGCGATTTTAAAACTACTCTGTAGGAATGAACAGTCAGACTGAAGCCCCGGCCATGAGCATGTGCCCAGCTCCCTGGAAGGATGGAAAGCAAGGAGCTGGCATTTTTCAGCCTGTCTTGGATGACACAGAGGCAGCCCTGTCTGAAAAAGGGCAGAGCCCCCAAACACAGAAAGGAAGGAGGCACAGGTGCACACTGTCCAGAATTAACAACGTTCACAGCAAGAATCTGTGATGTGCCCACTTGAAGTTACAACAAAATAACTATCTTGCTAAAATATGATTTTGGCAATGCCATGTTCATACACTGAAACTTTCAGTGCGTCCTGTTTAGTGGCAACACAAAGTTTGGTCATCATCTCATGGCTCTGAGATCAGCACCAGTCCATCTTCCCAGGTTCAGAAAAAATATTTCCTCCATGATGAAACTGCCTCTGATCTCTTGAGTTGAAATCAGGCACTCCTGCCCCTGCATTCCCACTTAAGGTTTAGTTAAACATTCATTCATTCACTGAAGGAATTTTTAGCGAGCATCTGCTAGGGACACTCTATCAGTGAGAAGTCCCCGTCTCTGTGGAACATACATTCTAGAAAAAAGAGATAATGGCAAACAAATCAACAAACATATGTATAAAATGTAGTATCAGATACCACCTCACACTCAACAAGATGACTATAATTTAAAACATGGAAAATCACCAATGTTGGCAAGGTTGTGAAGACACTGGAACCCTCATGCATTGTTGGTGGGAATGGAAAATTGTGTTCCAGTCTCTGTGGGAAACTATTTGCAGCTCCTTAACAAGTTAAACACAGATATCTCATGTGACCCAGTGATTCCACGACTAGGTCTGTACCCAAAGAAGTGGAAACAAATACTCAAACAGGCACACATATGCATATGTGTTGGAACCAGATGCTTGGTGCCGCAAAGAAAAATTAGCACTGAGACAAAGGATTTCTCAGCAAGCAATTTGCACTTCCTAGACTGCAGGAAGGGTACCCTCGCTAGCCATTTTGCCACGAGAGTACAACAAACAAAGGAAAAGCAGACATATTTATCCCTTACGCATTTGGGGTTGTCCTTACTGCTGTGTTTGATCTTTGTTGGCTGGAGCCAGACCTTACAATTTAAACTCGATTTGCTAACAACTTAATACTTTTCTAAACAGATAAAAGCAATGGTGAGCTGGGACATGCCTGTGAGCATGTCCAGCACAGATATCTTGGTTAAGTACGAGAATACAGAATGTACTACGTGCCTGTAAGAAGGCATGTCTAACAGCTACACGGGATAGGGCTTAACAAAGAGTTATTAGCACACTTATGATTTATTCTTTAACAAGAAAGGAAACTTTGCAGAGGAACTTTTACTTCCCACAATATGTTCATAGCAGCATTATTCACAACAATCAGCAGGTGGAAAACACTCAAATGTCCATCAATGGATGAATGGGAAAACAAAATGGTGCAAACATCAATGAAACATACAATGGAATATTGCTCGGCCATAAGAAGGAATGAAGTGCTGTGTGTGTTAGTTTTCTACAGCTGCCATAGTAAAGTATTATAGATTGGGTGGCTTACAGTACAGAAATTTATTCTCTCACAGTCTGGAGGCTTGAAGACTGGGGTCAGGTGTCGGCAAGGTTCATTTTTCCTGATGCCTCTCTCCTTGGCTTGCAGACACCATCACCTCCCTATGTCTTCGTATGGTCATCCCTCTGTATGTGTGTGTCCTAATCTTCTCTTCTTATAAGGACACCAGTCACATTGAATTAGGGCCCACATCGATTCCCTCATTTAACCTTAATTATCTCTTTAAAGATCCTATATTCAAATGCACTCATCTTCTGAGGTACTGGGGGTTAGGGCTTCAATATATGCATTTTGGGGGAACATAATTCAGCCATAGCCTACTGATATATGCTACAATGTGAATGAAACTCAAAAGCATGATGCTGAGTGAGAGAAGTCAGACACCAGGGATTCCTTTAATGCGAGCTATCCATCACTGGTAGAGCCTCAGAGGCAGAGCATTGATTGGTGCTTACCTGGGGCACAGAGTTAAGAGAGAATAGGGAGTGACTATTTAACAGGCACATGGCTTCCTTTGGGGGTCATGAAAATGTTTTGGAATTTCATTTCTTTTTATGGCTGAATAATATTCCATTGTAGCTGGGAGTTTCACAATATTGTGGATATTCTAAATGCCATTGAATTGTTCATTTTAAAATGGATATTTTGTGTGACATGAGTTTCACAATGCTTAAAAAAACTATATGTATGTATAATATTGAATATTTTTAAATGCTAGGGAGAAAAATTAACCATGGCAGGTATATTTGGCCATTCTTGCATTGCTGTGAAGAAATACTTGAGACCAGATAATTTATATAAAAAAAAAAAAAAAAAAAAAGAGGTTGGACAGGCATGGTAGCTCATGTCTGTAATCCCAGAACTTTGGGAGGCAGAGGTGGGTGGATCATGAGATCAAGAGATCAAGACCACCCTGGCCAACATGGTGAAACCTGTCTCTACTGAAAATACAAAAATTAGCTGGGCGTGGTGGCATGTGCCTGTAGTCCCACTACTCGGGAGGCTGAGGCAGGAGAATTGCTTGAACCCGGGAGGAGGCAGAGGTTGCAGTGAGCTGAGATCACACCACTGCACTCCAGCTTGGGCAACAGAGCAAGACTCCGTCTCAAAAAAGATAGAATTAAGTCACAGGTAATTCCAAGTTTCTTGAAAAATGACAAAATATGATGTCACTGACAATCAATATGATAATTTAGGAGTAAGAGTCCTTCGGGAAACAGCCATTTTTAAGCCACTTATAAAAAGCACATTTCCTTATTCATAGCACTATATTCTAAAACTTAGTTTCCTTCTTTCCCTGCTGCAATTCCACTTTATTTTTATAAAATAAAGCCCACCTGGTATACTGGAAACAACTCAGCCTTTGAAACCAGACAGTGCTGGCTTATCTCTACTTAGCAAAGATTTTTTGGGAAAATTGCTTACTTTTCCCAAACCCTGGGGATAATGCTTTTAAGCTTTCAGATGATTTTGATAATTCAATGAAATATGTAAAATGCTTCACGTATAATAAGTGCTTCATAATGTTGACTTTCTTCCTCTAAGTATATATTTTTTAAACATAGTGTAACTGAAAGAGAGAAATCCATCTGTGGGTGTTCTAGTTATATCAAGTTTTTTTTTTTTAACTGAGATTTGTAGTTGGTTTTTGATTTAAAAAAAATATTTATCAAAATTTTCTCTGAAAATAGCACTCTCCTGAAAATCAGAAAGATGTGGACCTGCTTTATAGTTCTGTCAAGTGCTTCATCATCACTGTTTTAATTTTGTCAATGCATTCTTAAATCTTTACAAAGAACTCTTCAGTTCTTCAGGCTGACCTGACTTCGTTATAATTATTATTATTAATTATTTTAGACAGAGTCTTGCTCTGTCACCCAGGCTGGAGTGCGGTGGTGCAATCTCGGCTCACTGCAACCTCCATCTCCTGGGTTCAAGTGATTTTCCTGCCTCAGCCTCCCAAATAGCTACAGGTGCCCACCACCATGCCCAGCTAATTTTCATATTTTTAGTAGAGTGTGGGTTTCACCATGTTGGCCAGGCTGGTCTCGAACTCCTGACCTCAAATGATCTGCCCACCACCAGATTCCAAAATGCTGGTATTACAGGCATGAGCCACCGTGCCTGGCCTGACTTCATTATTTTTTAAAAATTATATTAAGTTATAATTCTTAAATAGGTCATGTAAGTATTTGGTGAAAGAGATGTATAGTAAAAACTAAGTTTGGCTGGGCGTGGTGGTCACGCCTGTAATCCCAGCACTTTGGGAGGCCAAGGTGGGTAGATCATTTGAGGTCAGGAGTTTGAGACCAGCCTGGTTAACATGGTGAACGTCTCTACTAAAAACACACAAAATTAGCCAGGGGTAGTGGCAGGTGCATGTAATCCCAGCTAGTTGGGAGGATGAGGCCGGAGAATCGCTTGAACTCGGAAGGCAGAAGTTGCAGTGAACCAAGATTGCACCATTGCACTCCAGCCTAGGCAACAAGAGTGAAAATCCATCTCAAACAAACAAAAAAGAGGACGTTCTGATGCTTGCTACAGCATAGGTCAACCTTGAAGACATTAGGCTCAGCGAAATAAGACAAACACTGTGTGATTTCACTTAGAAGAGACACTTAGCATAGTCAAAATTAGAGACACAAGATGGCCTGGTGACTGCTAGTGGCTGTGGGGAGAGTAGAATGGGCCGTTATTGGTTAATGGGCGTGGAGTTTCAGTTTTACAAGATGAAAACAATCCTGAAGGTGGATGGGGGTGATGGTTACACAGCACTGTGAATATGTCTAGTACCACTGAACAGCGCACTTATGAAAGATTAAGAAGGTAAATTTTATGCTTTGTGTTTATTTTACCACAATAAAACAATCGGAAAAAAGGAATGAATCATAGATACATGTAGTAGCATGAGTAGATTTCAAATGCACTGTGGGGAGTGAAAAACTTCCAGTTCAAAAGGCTCCATACTGAATCCAGACAACTGAGGAGGCTGATGCTGGAGAATCATTTGAGGCCAGGAGTACAAGACTGGTCTGGGCAACATAGTGAGACCCCACGTCTACAAAAAAAAATTAGGCTGGTGTGGTGGTGTGCACCTCTGGTCTCAGGAGGCTGAGGTAGAAGGATCACTCAAGCCCAGGAATTGGAGGTTACAGTGAGCTATGATTATACCACTGCACTCCAGCCTGGGTGACAGAGCAAGAATCCATCTCTTAATAAAAAAACAAAAAACCAAAAACTCGTGTAACAGAGTGTCACCATGGAGATTTCTCATTTCTGCCACAGCCTTAAGGACGCAGCATCTAACCAACAAGCAAAGGCATTCCAGAATTCTAAGTAAACGAAACTCATGAGGCGTGAGGCCAGTTACTAGAAGGCCCAAGAACCAAATCCCATGGAGCAGCCCTCAGGCCTTCACAGGTACCTAGTCGATGTCGTTCACATGTGGTTTTCCTAAGCTTGGAGACTTTGTTTCCCAGCAGACAGTAAATGCAAAGAGTGAGAGTTTCTTTCCTCCCCCACAAAAAAAGAAAGAAAGTAAGGGGTCTGTTGGGGGGTGGGGGGCTAGGGGAAGGATAGTGGGGGAGTGTGGGGGGGTGGGGGAGGGATAACATTGGGAGAAATGCCTGATGTAGGTCACTGGGGGATGGAGGCGGCAAACCACCATGGCATGTGTGTACCTATGCAACAATCCTGCAAGATCTGCACATGTACCCCAGAACTTAAAGTATAATAATAACAATAAAAAAAAGAAAGTGAGGCTGAGCATGGTGTCATGCCTCTGTAGTCGCTGTGACTTGGGAGGCTAATGAGGGTGATCTCTGGAGTCTGGAATTCAAGTCTGCAGTGAGCTATGACCACGCCAGTGCACTCCAGGCTGGGTGACAGAGTGGGACCCTGTCTCTAAAAAAAACAAAAAAACAAAAAAAAAAAAAAAGAAAAAAAAGAAAAAGCAAGAGAGGGGATAGGAAAAATACAAACAGGCTGGGTACAGTGGCTCATGCCTGTAATCCTAGCACTTTGGGAGGCCGAGGCGGGTGAATCACCTGAGGTCAGGAGTTCGAGACCAGCCTGATGGTCCAACATGGTGAAACCCCGTCTCTACTAAAAATACAAAATACACTGGGCGTGGTGGCGGGCACCTGTGATCCCAGCTACTCAGGAGGCTGAGGCAAGAGAATTGCTTGAACTGGGGATGCGCAGGTTGCAGTGAGTCTAGATGGCGCCACTGCACTCCAGCCTGGGCAACAGAGCGCGACTCCATCTTGAAAAAACACAAACAAAACGAAAGGCTGCATACTATATGATTCCATTTATATGACATTCTCAAAAAGGCAAAATCACAGGGCCAGACACTAAGTCAGTGTTTTCTGGGAGCTTAGCGGCTGGGGAAGGACTGGCTACGGGGACACACAAGGGAATTATTTGAAGTGATGGGTGATGGTAGCTGTGGTCACACAACTACAGGCGTTTGTCAAAGTCACAGAACTGTACACTGAAAGGTAAAAGTTTATCGTATGCACGTTATACCTCCTCAAAATGACCTTTTAAAAAGTGAAAGAGAATGGAGGAAGATGTTCTGAAGGACTGGGCAGAAAAGAAAGCCTTGGAAAATATTTAGAAGAGAATATTTAGAAATCTGAAATAAAAATTATTCTGCAGGCCAGGCACGGTAGCTCATGCCTGTAATCCCAGCAGTTTGGGAGGCTGAGGCGGGCGGATCACTAGGTCAGGAGATTGAGACCATCCTGGCTAACACGGTGAAAGCCCGTCTCTACCAAAAATACAGAAAATTAGCCGGGTGTGGTGGCACGTGCCGGTAGTCCCAGCTACTCAGGAGGCTGAGGCAGGAGAATTACTTGAACCTGGGAGGTGGAGGTTGCAGTGAGCTGAGTTCTTGCGCCACTGCACTCCAGCCTGGGTGACGGAGAGAGACTCCATCTAAAAAAAAAAAAATTATGCTGCAACAGGAAACCAGGTTGGCTGTTTCTTCTCTGCCTTCAACACTATGGAATTCTTATAAATATTTCCCCCCTCACATTTAGTGGTGGATGTCTTCCAACACAGTTTAATGAATTGTACCGTCAACAGCTATACAGCACCCCCTAGATTTCAGGATGAACATTTGGCTGTATTTGTTCCATCGTGTTTATGTCTCCATCCATCCATCCCTTTCTGATTTTTGATGCATTTCAAAGGAAGTGGCAACATCAGTGCACTTCACCCCTGAACACTTCAGCATGCATCTAATGAGCTAGAGCTCATGTTCGTTTATGTTTATTTGTAGGTGAAATTTACATATAACGAAATGCACATCTCACATGAGACTTGATGTGTTGACAAGAGTAAACACCTATCACCCGAGATCATTCTCTCCTGCCCCTCTGTAATAAATCCCTGCCCTGCCCTCCTGCCCCCCAGAAGCAATCATGAATCTGCTGTCACTATTAGATGTATTTTGTCTGTTCCGGAATTTCTGCGTCCAGCTTCTTTCACTCAGCAAAGCGCAGGTGAGGTTCATCCTTGCTGGTACGTGCGTTGGTCATGAGTCTGTGATTTCTATTCAATGCCACAGGATAAAGTGAGGCACACGGAGGATCACAGAAAGGCTGTGAAATTCATCGCTTTCGTTTGAACAAATGGAAAGTTCATTCTGATCACTGAGAGTGATTGAGAAAGAAGGAATGGGGTTGAGAGGAGCCCAGAAGATGAATCCATTGAACCCTCCAAACCTACCACAATCAGACTCTCTTTTGTCACTTTTTATATATGGGTGCTTTGGGTACGATTTTGTTTGAGGACTGAAGAAAAAGAAAAGTTTCTTCTGCTAAATAACATTTGAAGAACGGTAGAATAGGAATGGGTCAGGTGCACACATGAGTGGTTGTTTTCTGAATGGAACCCATACTCCACCTAGAAGCTGTCTCATAGTCAAGAATTTTGAGTTTTTTAGAAAGTCAACAAACAAACATTTTGCTGCCCAGTGTGGGTCAAGAAGTGTGTTAAAATCTGGAAGTTTCTGCAGACCTCAAGACAAGACACTACCTGCGGTGATTCATGGTCTAATTGGCAAGATGGGTTGAAGACACTCGTCAAGAGCCCTTGCCATTCGTTCCAGGTAAGTTTGATGCAGTCCTTCTGGAGAGCTTATGTCTCACAGAATGCCCAGAAAGCCTCATAAGCTCTCCCTGAGCTCTGTGAAGTAGGAAAGGGAAAAGGATTAGAGCTGGAAGACGTGTGCAATACGTTTACTGTGGCATTGCAGAGGAAATATTATTGGGTTTCTGCACAGTTGGGGTTTTCTGAACCAATTTTACTCAAGTTTCAGGTCCTGGACTAAGAACAAGCTTTGCAAGTTAATTGGCAACTGCATAGACAGTGAGGGAAGTTGAGAGAGATTTACTTAACTCTCTGCAGAGAAGAGGATGTAATCAGGATCTTGAAGACACCTGGTTTCTCTAGCCCCTGGAGAGGCTGATTTACTTAGCAAAGAGGGGAAGTAAGGACTCAGGCTCACTGCTTTTCCAAGGAGCCCTTCAAGGGCAACTAAGCTAATGACACAGTTTCAGGTTTTTATGTTCACATTTCCAGATGCAAGTCTATATTAAGAATTTAAAATATAGGGCATAGGTTAAAGCCATAAAAAACAACAGCTTGCGTAAGAGAGAAATTTGTTTCCCTCTCAGAACAGCTCCTAACAATCCTGGGATTCTCAGTCCAGGCAGTTGGGAACACTCCACACTCCATGAAGTCACTCTGGGATCCAGGTTCTTTCCACATTGTTGCTCCTTCATCACCTAGATTCCTGTCCCAATCCAGCATGCTGGGAGCTGCATCCTGACTGCCTCTGCTTTCCAGATGAATGAAGACAAAAGGGCAGAGTCCAAAACACATGGTTTTCTTTCAATCAGAAACTGTCCGCTTACCCTCTGCTTACATTCCATTGGCCCCAGTTGGCCCCATGACCACATCTGGCTGAAAGAGAGGCTGGGAGATGCAGTTTCCAGGTGGTTGGCCAAGCGCCCAGTTAAAACTCCATAAACATGAAAAAAAGTAAAAAAAGAATTTGGGAAGACATCCAGCAACAATCTTGTGAATGAGCCCCTCATGGGAAGCTTTTGAGAAACGGTGGAAGGAAATGCATTGGAGCTGTCTTCACAACCACAGTATTTTTCTTCTCTCCGTCAGAGTCAGGCAACTAACGGTAAATATGGCTTCCCTCCCTACAGCTTTCTGCATCTCTGAACTAAACCAGGTCCACAAGAGCTTCTCTCACGCCTCTCTCCCCAGTTTCCATGCTAGCTGGTGTCGCAGGCAGCAGGTGCAGCTGCTGAGCTTCAAGGTGAACCCCTCACTTTTGGGAGATGTCTTGAGTTGGTGCGCTCCTCAGCTGCAGCTGGGGTCCCCCCACTTTTTCCCTTCCCCTCCCCCTTTGCAGTTCTGCTCCAACCCAGCTGTTTTCTAAGTCTGGACACGCACGTCGAAGTCTGTGGACTCTAACTGTGCCTTTTCTGGCTTCCTTGAAAATGGAGTTTATGCGGTTTTTAAATTCTCCTTGCTCCTTATGTATGATTTCCAGGAGGAGATGTAGAAAAATGTTCTTATGCAGTCATGCTCATTCCAAAGCCAATGGAATAGTTTAACGAGTCACTTTATTCTGGTTAGAAGGAGCCAAGGACTTGGCCTCTTGGGACGGGGTGGTAAAAGGAATTTCTCTGTAGGGCAAAGAGACTGCAGCAAGTACCAGTTTAGGCCGTGACAGAAAATCAGCTTGATTAACGACAAGGTCGGGCGAGGAGGAGAGAATGCATCTAGTTTAAGGATGAAAGCGATGTCTCATTGTCTGCCATCCCAGAACAGCCCTGGTGATACTGCCCTGGGCGAAACGTAAGCCAGTTTTCTATGACTGAAATTGGCGGAGACATACCTTGGAGGCAGGTAATGATCCTACAAAAAAAAAAAAAAAAAAAAAGGAGAGCCTCCAAGAAATGAATGTGTAAGAGCCACGGAGAAAATGCAAAGAGGGCATTCCCCAGCGCACCCGCATTTCCTACCAGGCATAGCAACCATGGGTCGTAAATGAAGCCAGAGCCGAGGCCTGACGGTGCTTCAAGGGCCGTAACTCTGACTCCAGCTGCTGTCTCCAGCCTGAAAAAGACAGAGAAACTGCAGCTCACATGTGAGCTGATTATGACTTGCAGCACACACACTTTTTTCTAGAACGTCCACTCTGGTGTTTTTTGTTTTTTTTTCTTCTGAAAGCGTATTTCTGGACTCCGTGCCAGAGATGTGAATATTTCTGTGTTCTCATGATGTAACCCACCACCAGGCTCAGGACAGGCATTTTGCAATGTATTTAGATAGGGGAAGCCGCCCAGCTTTCTGCTGGGAATTCTTTTTCTTCAGCACGTGCTTTGTGAGCCAGACACGCTGCTAGGTGAGGATACAGTGTTGTTCCGTTATACCGATAATACAATCAAGGCGGCCAGGTGAGGTGGCTCACACCTGTAATCCCAGCACTTTGGGAGGCTGAGGTGGGCGGATCACCTGAGGTCGCGTGTTCAAGACCAGCCTGGCCAACATGGCAAAAACCAGTCTCTACTAAAAATACAAAAAATTAGCCTGGCATGGTGGTACATGCCTGTAATCCCAGCTACTCAGGAAGCTGAGGCAGGAGAATCCCTTGAACCTGGGGGGCAGACATCGCGGTGAGCCAAGATAGTGCCATTGCACCCAACCTGGGCAACAAGAATGAAACTCTATCTCAAAAAAATTATGTGTATATATATAAAACTGAGCCACCAAGGACTCTAGTGGAGAGCTCAAAGTCACTAAGACATTCCGCTAGTTGAGTGGCTAGAGTGGCTATTGTTGCTAACTGGGTCTCTAAAACTCATCACCTCCCTCTTCCTTGTGAAGAGCTGGAATGTGCTTGGCCCCAAGGGATGACTGACGATTGCCTAAGACAATCATGACGAAGCTCTCTCCATTCCCCAGACTCTGTGGCAGCTAGGGGAAGTCACGTGGTCTAGTTCTGACCCGTGAGGCCTAAGGAAAGGACTGCCACAGCGAGCTCTGGAAAAGTTATTGGTGTTTTCATTTGTTTTTGTAAAAAAAGAAAGAAAGGAAGGAAGAAAGAAAAGATGTGGCTAGTATTGTTCCTCACCCTTCTTCCCTTCTCACTGCCTGGTAGCAGATGTGATATCTGGTGCTGCTGCAACCATCTTGTAACCATGAGGCAAAAAAAGGAAGGAAGGAAGGAAGGAGAGAAGGAAGGAAGGAAACTCAAAGTGAACATAGCTTGGTTTTGGAATGACATTATTAAAGCAGCTGAAACAATGTCAGCAACTACCTATCTACAGATTTCTGTGAGAAAAATAACACACTGTTTTTTAAACCCATACTATTCAAGTTTTCTCTGAATTACAGCCAAATGCATGCCCAATAATATGGCAGAGCAGAGATAGAATGTTTTCAGAGCCGTTTGACTCCAAAGTCTTTGTAGTATCCATTCTACTACCATGATAGCTCCTTGGCAAAAGAGTCTCAGGCAAGTTCCCCAAATCCAAGGACACACAGCAAAAATGTCACGAAACAAGGTCAGGCTTAAGGGGCAAAACGTGCGCCCTCGAGTCTCATGCTGCTGGGCAGGAGTCTCCTAAGTCCGTTCTGCCCAAGGTTGCTCTCGGTCGGAAAGATGGGGTTGAGGCTGGGGTTGCACATGTGTGTGGTTCGAGGTGTGTGGGAGGGTGTGGTTACATGTGTTGCAGCAAAACTCCAACCAAAGAAGACAAAGAGACCAATGGAGAGGGAAGAGAACTTTAATTTGGGTGCCCGGGCTGCCAACAGGCTCATGCCTGAAATGGCCGCCGACCCCAGCAAAGAAGGCAGTTTAGCTTAAATGGTGTTTGAAGTGGGAAAACAAGGCAGTAAGCGGGTTTCAGAGACGGTCAATCAAGTTTTACAATCTTGGGCTCTATAACCTTGCAGCTTAGGTAGGGGTGGAAAGGTTGGGGAGGAAACCCAAAGAGATCAGAAGAGCAGGAAATGCAGAAGTATGTGCGGGCTGCAGATGGTGCTTTCCTCTTTCTTTCTTTCTTCTTTCTTTCTCTTCTTTCTTTCTTTCTTTCTTTCTTTCTTTCTTTCTTTCTTCTTTCTTTCTTTCTTCTTTCTTTCTTTCTCTTCTTTCTTTCTTTCTTCTTTCTTTCTTCTTTCTTTCTTTCCTCTCTCTCTCTTTTCTTTTTCTTTCTTCTTTTCTTGCCTCATGGTTGCAAGATTGTTGCAGCAGCACCAGATATCACATCTGCTACCAGGTAGTGAGAAGGCAGGAAGGGTGAGAAACAGGGCTAGCCACATCTTTTCTTTCTTTCTTCCTTTCTTTCTTTTTTTACAAAAACAAATGAAAACGTAGAGAGAGGTGGTACCAGGTCTGCTTTGCCTCTCCTTTCTATAAATGCAGCCTGGAATGTGGGCCGTGAGATAAGTTTGCAGCTGCAGTTAGTTGGGCTAAGCTGGGAGGGGTTACCCAATTTTGCTTATTATGATTTTTCTTAATGACCTAGCCCTAATGTTAACTATCACTTATTTTATTTCACATTTGTCTTTATTTTTATTTTATTTTATTTTCCTTCCACACATCCACAGAGCAAATATGGTGAGACTGGGAACCAGCAGGACCGAATCTCCCCCAGTGACTTGCCTTATTGTAAGGGAGTATTTAGTTTCCTGTTAGTTAGTTTGCATGCCCAGGCTAGAGTGCAGTAGTGCGATCATAGCTCACTGCAGCCTCTACTTCCTGGGCTCAAGTGATCCACCCGCCTCAGCCTCCAGAGTGGCTGGAACTAGAGGTGTGTGGCACCACACCCTGCTGATTTTTTTTTTTTTTTTTTTTTTTTTTTGTAGAGATGGGGCCTCACTATGTTGCCCAGGCTGGTCTCGAACTCTTTGGCTTAAGTGATCCTCCCGCCTCGACCTCACAAAGTGCTGGGGTGACAGGCGTGAGCCACCCACTGGGCCTGGCCATGTTTAGTTTCTTAATTCCAGTCTTCTCTGAGTTTATTACCCTGCTGTGAATGCTGTGCAAGTCACTGCCAGGTCCTTTAAACCACTAGAAATTCATTCTCATTTTCCTGTGGAGAACCACTGTTTTTCCAGTGTCTGCAAAAAAATTATCCTAAACTTAGTGATGTAAAACCACAGTCATTTCATTTTGCTCATGATTTTATGGGTTGAGAATGCAGGAATGGCTGGGCTCTGTGGCTCACACCTGTAATTTCAGAGCTTTGGGAGGCCACTATGGCTCATGCCTACAATTCCAGAACTTTGGGAGGCCAAGGTGGGAGGGTCTCTGAAACCCAGGAGTTCGAGACCAGCCTGGGCAACACAGCGAGACATTGTGATAATTAATACTGAATGTCATTCTGATTGGTTTGAAGGATGCGAAGTATTGTTGCTGGGTTTGTCTGTAAGGGTTTTGCCAAAGGAGATGAACATTTGAGTCAGTGGGCTGGGAGAGGCAGACCCACCCTCAGTCCAGGTGGGCACCATCTAATTAGCTGCCAGCTCAGCTAAGATAAAAGCTAGTCGAGGAACGTGGAAAGATTAGACTGGCTGAGTCTTCTGGCCTCCATCTTTCTCCTGTGCTGGATGCTTCCTGACCTCAAGCACCAGACTCCAAGTTGTTCAGCTTTGGGACTCTTGCACCGTCGGCTTCTCTACTTTTGAGGTTTTGGGACCCAGACTGGCTTCCTTGCTCCTCAGCTTGCAGACAACCTGTTGTGGGAACTCACCTTGTGATCATGTAAGTCAATACTCCTTAATCAACTCCCCTTTATACACACATCTATCCTGTCAGTTACGTCCCTCTAGAGAACCCTGACTAATACAGACCTTGTCTCAAAAAAAAAAAAAGAATTCGGGAAGGCATAAGTTGGGCTGTTCTCACTTGGGGTCTCTTTCATGCTGTTGCTGTCAGATGGTGGCTGAGGTTCCATTGTTTGATGACAGCTGGGCTGGCCATCCTGGATGGTGCACTCACAAGCTCGCTCAGAAGGCTGGCTGCTGGAGCTGGTGTCTGGGGCCTCTCTCATGTGGCAATCTCAGAGCAGTTGTGTTTTCAGGGCAAGCATGCAAGGAGGAGGAACTTTCTCTACCTAGCCTATCACGTATGCTTTATTCTACCGGCTACAAGTGAGTTACTAAGGCCAGTGTAGTCTCATCTGGAGGAGACAGAGTCGAAGAACTGGAAGGCTGTACTTACAGGCTGGGATTACAGCTGTGAGCCACCCACTGTGCCCGGCCGTGTTTAGTTTCTTAATTCTGGTCATCCCTGAGCGTATCACCCTGCTGTAAATGCAGCACAAGCCACAAGGAAATTAAGCCGGAAGACTGCCTGGAAGGGAGGTATCCTGCCAGCCACTGGGATTGCGCAGAAAGTGCTGATTCCAGTAAATTCTTAACCGTTTCTTTTTGAGAAGCTATTGACTCTTTTCTGATTAGAAAACGGTGTATGTTGACGGGGTACGGTGGCTCACGCCTGTAATCCCAGCACTTTGGGAGGCCGAGGTGGGCGGATCACGAGGTCAGGAGATCCAGACCATCCTGTCCAACATGGTAAAACCCTGTCTCTACTAAAAATACAAAAATTAGCTGGCCGTGGTGGTGCGTGCCTGTAATTCCAGCTACTCAGGAGGCTGAGGCAGGAGAATCGCTTGAACCTGGGAGGCCGATGTTGCAGTGAGCCGAGATCGTGCCACTGCCCTCCAGCCTGGCAACAGAGCAAGACTTCATCTCAAAAAAAAAAAAAAAAAAAAGAAAAAAAATGATGCATGTTAATTGAAGAAACTCTAAAAAGCAGAAATCATGCCATGCCATATGCAATCTTAGCAGAGATATCACCATTTTCACATTTTGGCATGTTTCTTTTCAATTATTTTTTCTCCAAAAAGAATCTCAGATCATGATAGTTCTAGGCAAGAAACAAAAAACAGAATAAGGAATAGGACAGGTCTGGAGTTACAGGGGCACTGCTTTGGATGAAGCGGTTGCAAACACCTCTCAGTGGTGGGGGAGGGGTGTATTAGTATTTGTCACTAAAATGACAAAAATACTTAGGAAGAACAGAGTGCAGATGAAGAGGACAGCTGGAACAAATGCCAGGATGTAGGACCAGATCTGATATGACTGGACCCGAAATTCTGGAGTTTACTGACTTTCAGGAAGAGGCAAAAAAAAAAAAAAAAAAAAAAAAAGTGTGGGGGAGGGGGAGATGTCAGCAAAGACCAGGCTCTGCAGGGCTTGTTGGCCATGGTGGGGAGGTGAATTTTATCCTAAGACCGATGGTGAGTTGTAAGCGGAGGGGAGAAGACAGCAAATTTAAAAGCAATCTCTCTGGGTGAAATTCAAGATGAGATTTGTGTGGGGACACAGCCAAACCATATCACAAGGTGTCTGCAGGCCTGGTTCCTTCTGTTCCAGGCCTTTGGAGGGACCTGGTGGGAAGTGACAGAATAACGGGGTGGGTCTTTCCCATGCTGTTCCTGTGATAGTGAGTGAGTCCTCAGGATATCTGGTTGTTTAAAAGCGTGCAATACGTCCCCCTTCGCTCTCTCTCTCCTGCCGCCTTGTGAAGAGTACCTGCTTCCCCTTTACCTTCCACTATGATTGACAGTTTCCTGAGGCCCAGCCATGCTCCCTGTACTGCCTGCAAAACCGTGAGTCAATTAAACTTCTTTTCTTCATAAATTACCCAGCCTCATGTAGTTACAGCAGTGCAAGAATGGACTAATACAGCTGCCTTGTGTGAGTACGTCACTAGTGTACCTGTCTTGCACGTCACTCTGATCTTTGCCTTCATCTTCTAATGGTGTTCTCCTTGTGTGCGTGTCTGTCTTCAAATTTCTCCTTTTCACAAGGACACCAGTTCCATTGGATTAGGGTCCACCCTAATGACCTCATCTCAACTCGTTCATCTGCAAATACGCTATTCCCAAATAAGCTCAGATTCACAGGTATAAAGATTAGGACCTCAGTGTCTTTTGGGGACTACAGTTCAACCCATAACCCTGCTGTTGCATGGATAGATGTAATATGGGAGCAAGTGTGGGAGGCAGAAGCTTGCTGTAGTTCAGTTATTCTCCTTGAATCTGCCATGGTCCAATGCAGGTCCAGCAGCATTCAGTCTCTGCCCTGGGCTGATAGCACCTGGAAAGGTGCCCTTCTCCCCCAGCCTGAGGTCATGGGGCTCATGCAAGGCTATCGGGAACATGGAGTCATCCCAGGGATACCCAAGGGCTCAGGGCCAAGGCAGTCCTCATGGACCTTTGTCTTGGTCCAGCCTTGGAGGAGGCTGCTTTCTCTTTGTTCTTTCAGTAACTGACCTTCATTTGAGAGGATGACCTATGCCTCCCTGGGTGGTGCCTTTTTTCTGCTTTGCTCTCAGTCTTAATCTTTATATTATGGGCCCAAAAGTAGCAGCCCGATCCCAGCTTTGGTGAGGAGAAAACCCTTTTCTGCTCACAGTTAAGGTTTAGTGTGGCAGCTCCAAGAAGGGAAATATTTAA
Source organism: Alouatta palliata (assembly GCA_004027835.1). Classification (NCBI taxonomy): domain Eukaryota; kingdom Metazoa; phylum Chordata; class Mammalia; order Primates; family Atelidae; genus Alouatta; species Alouatta palliata. Next base: position 22,423 of record PVKV010006582.1, read on the forward strand.
GATCCTGACATCTTAAATTGAAAGAGTAAATCCACGTGGCTTAGCGAAGATTTGAGGACATGGGACTGTTACAGGCTAAATTGTGTTCCCCCAAAATTTGTATGTTGAAGTCCTGACCTCCAGCATCTCAGAATGTGATTGTGTTTGGAGATAAGACTTTTGAAGAGATGATTAAGGTAAAATGAAGTCAGGTCGGTGGGCCCTCATCCAGTAGGACTGGGGTCCTTCTAAACAGAGATCAGGACACAGACACATATCGAGAAACGGCAAGGTGAGGATGCAGGGAGAAGACGCCACCTGCCGGCCGAGAGAGACCTCAGTAGGCACGAGCCCTGCCCATGCCTTGATCTCAGATTTTGAGCCTCCACAACTGCGAGAAAATAAATTTCTGTTGGTTAAATGGCGCAGCCTGTGGTCCTTTGCTACAGCAGCTGAACAAACTAACACAGGGAAGCAGGAAGGAGAGGTTTTGCAAGTCAGGGACAAAGCAATTTAGAATGTGGAGTCTGTCCTCATCCTTGGTGGATTCTACATTGTGAATTTGCTTCTGCTATTTCCATGCTGTTTGACTCTGAAGTCCTTGCAGTATCTACTCTACTACCACGATAGCTCCTTGGCAAAAGATTCTCAGGCAAGTTCTCCAAATCCAAGGGAACACAGCAAAAATGCCATGAAACAAGGTGAGGCTTAAGGGACAAAAAGTGTGACCCTGTGACCCTGGGCTGGTGTCACCTGTGGGGAGTAAAAAACGTTCCTCTTCAAAGTTTCCTTTCTTGTTTAAGAAAATTTATAATAGTTTGTTTTAAACACTTTCTTCAAAAGCCTTCTTGCCTTTTTGCTAGAAGCCCTATCCTATGTAGCTGTTAGCCATGCTCACAGGCACGTAGTACATTCTATGTCCTTGTACTTTAACCAAGATATCTGTGCTGGACGTGCTCACAGCCTATGTCCATTCCTTATTTGGACTTCTTCTTTTTTTTTTTTTTTTTTCTCCATTGCTATTACCTGTTTAGAAAAGTTTCAAGTTATTAGCCAATTGGGTTTTCGTTTAGGTTGTGAGTTCTGGCTCCAGCCAACAGACATCAGACACAGCAGTAAGGACAACCCCAAATGCCTAAGAAATAAATATGTTTGCTTTCCTTTGTTCGTTGTAGGCAAGATTGCTAGTGGGAGTGTCCTTTCTGCAGGAAGTAAAAAGAATTGCTTTGCTGAGAGATCCTTTGTCTTAGTACTATTAACACAAAAGAAAAATTTTGTATATAACACACCCAAGTCATTTCTGCCCAAGGTTGCTCTCGGTCCTAAAGACTGGGTTGAGTACTAATTTGGGGCTTTTATAGTCGTTGACAGACATACACAGAGTAGTGAAAGAGTCGAATCACCTGATGTAAATGTTCCCAGTGTAAACCAAAAATAACATTCTAAGGCCCCCCCTCCCACCGCCCCCAGCCATCTAAATGAACCTCTCCTTTCTGCCAAGGGCATTCGGAAGTTAGCCTGAAAAACTCCTTCAGGTCTTGATAGGAAGCAGGAGTCGGACAGGCCTCCTACACCCTCCTCCATTGTGGAATTCAAGAAAAGCCAACCAGCATTAACATCAACACAGACCTTAAGTCTGATAAGATACGTTTACAATCAGTTCTCTTGGAAGCTTGCTACCTGGAGGCTTCATCTGTATGATAAAACCTTGGTCCCCACAACCCCTTGTCATAATCCAGACATTCCTTTCTATTGATTTCAGGTCTTTAGACAACAACTTATCTCTTTCAATGGATGGCCAATCCGAAAATATTTAAATCTACTTACAGCCTGGAAGCCTCCACTGCAAGTTGTCCCTCCTTTCCAGATGGAACCATTGTCCATCTTACAGGTAATGATTGATGTCTCATGTCTCCCTAAGATGTGGAAAAGCAAGCTGTGCCCCGACAACCTAGGCAAATGTCATCCAGACTTCCCGAGGCTGTGTCACAGGTGTGTCCTTAGCCTTGGCAAAATAAACTTTCTTTTCTTTTCTTTTTTTTTGAGACGGACTTTTGCTCTTGTTGCCTAGGCTGGAGTGCAGGCAATACTGTGATCTCAGCTCACTGCAAACTCCACCTCCTGCGTTCAAGTGAATCTCCTGCCTCAGCCTCCCGAGTAGCCAGGATTACAGTCATGCACCACCACGCCTGGCTAATTTCGTATTTTAAGTAGAGATGGGATTTCTCCATGTTGGTCAGGCTGGTTTCGAACTTCTGATCTCAGGTGATTCACCAGTCTCAGCCTCCCAGAGTGCTTGGATTATAGGCCTGAGCCACTGTGCCCAGCTAAACTTTCTAAATTGATTGAGACCTGTCTCAGATACTTTTGGGTTCACACCCACTAAGTTTCTTCAGCTTTCCCACAGTAATGAGTGGCCTTTTCAGTGTCTATGTAGTGCCATGTTTATCACATTTTTGTGCTTTTTTTTGTGGGTGATTTTGCTGTTTACAATGCCTGCCACCCCATATGAGGTGCTGAGTGCTGTCTGATGTCCCAAGAACAACAAGGCAGTGATTTGCCCCATGGTGAAGAAACGTCTGTTAGATGTGCTTCATGCAGGTGTGAATTATAGTGCTGTTGGCTGGGAGGCCAGTGTTAATGAGTCAATTATATATATCAGATAAATGTGTTTAAATAGAAACACACACGAAACAAGGCTATGTGTTGATGAGTTGATGAAAATATTGCAACCAGAGGCCACAGGAACCTAATTCTGTGTTTTCCTAGGAGCAGCGGCTCAGAATTCAATAATTCAGTTTTTCAGTGTTAGATATAGTTGGGTTCCTCTCCAAACAGCGTACCCAGTTCCCCTGTTCTTTATTCTTCAATTCCAAGTACCCCTCCCCAACCTTTGCTGCACTTTAACTTGTCTAAATATGCCTAGGCATGCCCCAGCCCCAGCCCCAGCCCATATTCCTCTCCTTATGTGAGAATAGGTTAGCTTTCTAGTCCCCTATAGGCGACCCCTTCCTCCTCTCCCTTTCTCCTCCATCATGCGCCTACCTTATCTAAGAAAGTTTAAATGTTCAGCCAATCGGGATTAGTTGAGATTGTGTGGTCTAACCCCAGCCAATGGGGGAAAGACACAGAGGCAGAAGCTGCATTAGGAATAAAAACCCCTACTCTCCTTTGTTCTGTGTGCTCTCATGGCGGCCAGACCTGTGAGCAGCACCCTTCTGCAGAAGTAAATTTGCCTTGCTGAGAAATCCTTCTTTTGAGTGTTTGTTCTCTTTGTGACTCTGAGTTTTTAATTCCAACAGCAGTGACTTTATAGAATGTAATGACTGGAAATAATGAGAACTGACTATAGATGATTTTAGGGAGTAAGACACTACAATGGCAGGTTTCATATGTAAGGGGTGCTCCTACTTAACAGTTTATCTAATGTGGGCCCCCAAAAATGCAAATATGGCTGGACATGATGGCTCATGCCTGTAATCCTAGCACTTTGGGAGGCTGAGGCAGGCAGATTGCTTGAGCTCAAGAGTTTGAATCCAGCCTGGGCAGCATGGCCAAACCCTGTCTCCCTAAAAATACAAAAACTACCTGGACATGGTGGTACACACCTATATCCCAGTCCAAGCTACTTGGAGGGCTGAGGCAGAAGGATCACTTGAGCCCAGTAAGTTCAGGCTGCAGTGAGCCGAGATTGCACCACTGCACTCCAGCCTGGGTGTCAAAGTAAGACCCTGTCTCAAAAAGAAAAAAAAAAAAAAGATGCAAGTATGACTGTAAGAGGGATAAAGGAATGTGTCTTGAACACTCACGCTGTGAAGACAGTAGTTTGTGTAAATGCAGATTTTATCAATTTGTCTTTTCTGCATTGTCCTGACAAAAGAGATTTTTAACGGAAAGGGGTCCGATCCAGACCCATGAAAAGGTTCCTGGATTCCACCCAAGAAAGAATTCAGGGCAAGTCTGAAGAGTGTAATGAAAGCAAATTTATTAAGAAAGTAAAGGAATAAAAGAGCCAGGTGTGGTGGCTCATACCTGTAATCTCAGCACTTTGGGAAGCTGAGGCAGGTGGATCACAAGGTCAGGAGTTTGAGACTAGCCTGGCCAGCATGGTGAAACCCCATCTCTACTAAAATTACAAAAAGTTATCCGAGCATGGTGATGCACACCTATAGCCCCAGCTACTTGAGGGGCTGAGACAGGAGAATTGCTTGAACCTGAGAGATGGAAGTTGCAGTGAGCTGACATGGTGCCACTGCACTTCAGCCTGGGTGACAGAGTAAGACTCTGTCTCAAAAAAAAAAAAAAAAAAAAAAAGAAAGTAATAAAGGAATAAAAAAAATGGCTACTCCATAGAGAGAGCAGCATGGGCTACTGCTTGCCCACTTTTCTGTTTATTTCTTGATAATATGTTAAACAAGGGGTGGATTATCCATGCCTCCCCTTTAAAGACCATATAGGGTAACTTCCTGATGTTGCCATGGCATGTGTAAACTGTCATGGCACTGGTGGGAGTGTAGCAGTGAGGACCACCAAAGGTCACTCTCATCACCATCTTGGTTTTGGCTGGCTTCTCTACTGCAAATCGTTTTATCAGCAAGGTCTTTATGACCTGTATCTTGTGCTGACCTCCTGTCTCATCCTGTGACTAAGAATGCCTTAATTTACTGGGAATACAGCCCAGCAGGTCTTAGCCTTATTTGACCTAGCCGATATTCAAGATGGAGTTGCTCTGGCTCAAACACGTCTGACAAGATGATGACTTACCTTCATTTCCACGTAGTCTACACTCCATTGTCAGCATTTTCGACTCAACTAATGGCCTTTGAATTATACTAATGAGCATTAATAGAGACTATAGCTTGTGCCAGGATAGGGCATAGAATGTCTTTATTTCTATATCACTAAGAGCCACAGCTCCATGTAGCAGGTTTGTGGAATGAACGTCTGGAGTTCTGGAAAGGCAGAGGTATCTGTCATCTAGTCAACATTCTAAACTGGACCAAAAGGCCAGGTGTGGTGGCTCACACCTGAAATCCCAGCACTTTGGAAGCTGAGGTGAGAGAATGACTTGAGCCCAGGAGTTTGAGACCAGCCTGGTCAATATGGCGAGGTGCATGTCTACAGAAAAATTGAACAAATTGCTGGGCATGATGGCATGTGCCTACAGTCCCAGCTACTCCAGGGGACTGAGGCAGGAGAATAGCTTGAGCCGAGGAGTTCAAGGCTGCAGTGAGCTGTGATCGCTCCACTGCATGTCAGCCTGGCAGACAGAGTGAAAGCCTGTCTCTGAAAAATAAATAAATAATAAATAAATAAATTGGACAAAATAAATTCCTCTTTGAGAACATGGTTTTCTTTTTATGTTATTTGTTTGAACTTGGCTTTTACTTTTGATCATCTAGAGGCAGAGCTATCTTTCCACAAGATGAACCATCTAAATTTCCAGAAGACAGAAGAGAGAGATTTGTCAGATTTCTAGTAGGACGGATTATTTTAAGATAAAGGGCTGAAACTGCATTTCCCTGCAAAGGAAGGAGAAGGAAGTCCTTTTATCCCTGCATTTACTCTGGATTCTGAGGTCTGAGAAGAAGTTACCTTCAAGGCCTCCCTGTGTCTTCCAGATAAGGAACATGAACCATGTGACTATTGATTATGGACCATGGCAAGATGGGGATGGATCTGAAAATCAAAGTGAAGGTCCATCAAATAAGGAGAAATACATTTTCCTACTATTGAAATAAGCCCTGTGTTTGTAATAGAACAATTTACATTCCTTTGGTTGTATACCCAGTGATGGGATTGCTGGGTCAAATGGTATGTCTGTCTTTAGGTCTTTGAGGAATCACCAAACTGTCTACCATCATGGTTGAGCTAATGTACACTCCCACCAACAGTGTGTAAGTATTATGTTCATTGCAGCACTATTCACAACAGCAAAGACATGAGAACAACCTAAATGCCCATCAGTGATAAACTGGATAAGGAAAACGAGGTACATATACACCATGGAATACTACGTAGCCATAAAAAAGAATGAGATCATGTCCTTTGCAGGGACATGGATGGAGCTGGAAGCCATCATTCTCAGCAAACTAACACAGGAACAGAAAACCAAACACTGCATGTTCTCATTTAGAAATGGGAGCTGAATGATGAGAGCACATGGACACACAGAGGGGAGGAGCACACATTGGGGGCTTTTAGAAGGTGGAGGTTGGGAGGAGGGAGAGGATCATGAAAAATAACTAATGAGTACTAGGCTTCATACCTGAGGGATGAAATAATGTGTACAACGAACCCCCAAGACACACATTTACCTATCGAACAAACCTGCACATGTACCCCTGAACTTTAAGTCGAAAAAAATAAAAGAAAGAAAGAAGCTCTGTGTTTTAGCCCAGCACTCGTTTGAATGTATAATTAACACAGGTCAGAAGGACAAGACAGATCCCAGCAAACTGATTCAGCAGAAATATCAGCACTGGTTATTGACCTCAGCAGGGGAGAGAAAAAGCAATCAAGGAGGCTTGTAGCAGCCGCTGGATGAGATGCACCCTCCCAGACTGGGCTCCCCATCCGGGACGAGCGATTGTTAATCTTCGCACAATAAAATAAGATAAGGACAGCACGTAAACAATACTCCGTGTCTTAAAAAATGAAACCATTAGTGTAACTGCATCTGCTGCTCGTCCCTTGCCTCCAGAAACGTATGAAAAATCCCTTCACTAGGGCCAATTAGGGTCTCCTACCACTTGTACCAGAAGCGCTACTTACCATAGGTGACAGCATAATGCTAAAAAGACACTTAGAAAGAAAACTCAAGCTGTAATCATTTGGCTGAATAAGACTCCTTGGTTTTGGCAGCGGCATATATTTGGTAGAAATCCCTCTATCCATAACCATAAGGGTTATGTCTGATTACTAATTCTGTTTTGTGGTTTTTTGAGACAGAGCTTTGCTCTTGTTGCCTGGGCTGGAGTGCAATGGCATGACCTCAGCTCACCAAAACCTCCACCTCCCCGGTTCAAGCGATTCTCCTGCCTGAACCCCTGGAGTAGCTGGGATTACAGGTGCCGGCCACCATGCCCAGATAATGTTTTGTATTTTTAGTAGAGACAGGGTTTTACCATCTTGGCCAGGCTGGTCTCTAACTCCTGACCTCAGGTGATCCACCTGCCTCGGCCTCCCAGAATGCTGGGATTACAGGTATAAGCCTCCATGCCTGGCCTCTGATTTCTATGTATGATGGTGCACCTGTGGCTGGGTGGGAGTATGGGGGTGTTGGTGAGACTTGGGTGTGCCGGAAACGTCCTATGCCTTCAGTATCTATAAATCAACTTAATTTTGTCTTCGAGTCTCTGTCCTGCTTTGCCAATGGAAACAACCTCAGATGTTTTTGTCACTGCATCTCGTCTTATAGAAATTGCACTGTGGTTTTGCAGAGCCAGAGAGCCCCTTGGATCACAGATAGATGAGGACAGAGACAGCTGTCACCAGTACCTGTGGTCCCTCTGTGTCTAAAGCTCTCTTTGCTGATTCTGATGTAGTTTAGAGGTCCTAGAACCTTTGGTGAGGCTGAGTCTGGGCTGAGAGCCACCTCCTCTCTCCTGGTGGGACATCAGGTGGCCATTGTCTCTGAGGTTCCAGCACCACCTTGGGGCATAGGTAAAGGTCTGGCACAGGTGTCGGCTGTTCAGGGGAACTGTAGCCCCCAGCTCCTTGCAGTCAAGAGAAATTCCTGTTTTTTTTTTTTTTTTTTTTTTTTTTAGACTAAGTCTCGCTCTGCCACCCAGGCTGGAGTGCAGTGGTGCGATCTTGGCTCACTGCAATCCCCACTTCCTAGGTTCGAACGATTCTCCTGCCTCAGCCTCCTGAGTAGCTGGGATTACAGGTGCACACCACCATGCCAGGCTAATTTTTGCATTTTTAGCAGACACAGGATTTCACCATGTTGGTCAGGCTGGTCTCAAACTCCTGACCTCGTGATCTGCCCAACCCAGCCTCAAAGCGCTGGGATTACAGGTGTGAACCACTACGCCCGACCGACAAATTCCTTTTTATCTGAAACAAATTTCCCCTCTGTTTCCACGTTTTCCTCAGAAACTCACTTCTGTCTTCACGTTGTTTTCTCAATGAGCTTAAGGTTTTGAATATTGACCAGACAGAGAGAGAAAGTATTTGGCAAGCACTTCATGTCTTTCTTTCTGCTCAAACCTTCAGAGGCTGACAACTTCAATAGGGGAGAAAACAGGTAAGTCCAGGGGGAAAACAAGTCTGGCTATCTGTCTACGTCCATTTTGGCAGGAATAACAAAAATACCACGAACTAGGTACCTTATAAACAGCAGACGTTTATTTCTGGTTGGACACGGTGGCTCACACCTGCAGTCAGAGCACTTTGGGAGGCTGAGACAGGAGAATCACTTGAGGCCAGGAGCTTGAGACCAGCCTGAGCAACATAGTGAGACCCTGTCTCTATTAAAAAAAAAAAAAAGTAGAAAATAGCTGGGTGTGGTGGTGCATGCCTGTAGTCCCAGCTACTTACTGAAGAGGCTGAGGTGGGAAGATTGCGCGCTGGTGTTTGCTGTGATCATGTGACTGCACTTCAGCCGGAGTGACAGAGCAAGACTTTACCTATAAATAAATAAATAAATGAAAAATAAATAAATGAAAATAAATTTGGCAAGGCACAGTGGCTCATGCCTGTAATCCCAGCACTTTGGGAGGCCTAGGTGGGCGGATCACCTGAGGTCAGGGGTTCGAGACCAGCCTGATCGAAATGGAGAAACTTTGTCTCCACTAAAAATACAAAATGAGCCGGGCATGGCAGCTCATGCCTGTCATCCCAGCTACTCCGGGGGAGACTGAGGCAGGGGAATCCTTTGAACCCGAAAGGTGGAGGTTGTAGTGAATCAAAATTGCGCCACTGCCCTCCAGCCTGGACTACAAGAGCGAAATTCTGTCTCAATAAATAAATAAATAAATTTTAATCCTCACAGTTTTGGAGTCTGGGAAGTCTGGAATCAAGATGCCAGCAGATTCCGTGTCTGCGAGGGCTGCTTCCTGGTTTATAGTCGGCACTTTCTCCCAGTGTGTCACTCAGTGGAAGAGATGAGGGGGTCTCTCTGGAATCCCTCTTATAAGGGATTTCATGAAAGGGCCACCCTCATGACTTAATCACCTCCCAAGTCTCCACCTCTTTTTGATTGATTGATTGATTTTTTGAGCTAGTCCCCAGTAGCTGGGACTATAGGCATGAACCACCATGCTGGGATCATTGTTTAATTTTTTTGTAGAGTCAGGAGCTCACTCTGCTGCCCAGGCTTGAGTACAATGGTGCAATCATGGCATACCGTAGCCTTGAACTCCTGGGCTCAAGTGATTCTCCCACCTCAGCCTCCTGAGTAGCTGGGACTACAGGTGCACGCCGCCATGCCCAGCTAATTAAAAAAAAATTTTTTTTTTCGTAGAGATGGGGTTTCACCATGTTGCCGAGCCCAGTCTTGAACTCCTGGGCTCAAGCGATCTTCCTGCCTCAGGCTCTCAGAGTGCTGGGACTACAGGTGTGAGCCGGGCACTCAGCCGGCTCCACCTCTTAATACCTTGGGGGTGGGGATTTCAATATAAACTTGGTGGAGGGTGAGGACACAGACATTCAGACTAGAGCAGTATCTCAAACAATACTCTGATGTTTTGACTGGGAGATCCATGCCTTTCCACTATGAGAGCTCTGCATCTGAACAAGCTGAGGACTGTGCACCTCTGGACCGACTTCTCCTTGTGTCTTCTGATAAACTCTTAAAGAATCACCAGGGAATACGATGCAGATGCTTCTGGTGTCTTTTAATTCATGTTTCTGGAGTTGGGATTGCCATCGACTTTCTCATCTGTTAATATAATAGAGGTCAGTATTCAAAACTATGAGCTGAGATGATCCCTGCAGACATCCAGCTGTAGAAATCAGCAAACCCTAGAGTATGCGGGTTATAAAACAGCATTAAAAAGTGGTAATGTCCCTAAGAGTCATTTATTCGTTTATGCAACCTCGTCCAGTAGCAGCTGGAAATGTCAATGAAGAATCCTTTCAAATAAAGCAAAATTAGAAAGATATGCCTAGGGCATGAAATTTAGACTATGGTAATTAAGCTGTCCTTTGTAGGTGAAGATGATGTCACTACCCTGTCACCAGGAGACTTTGGGTTTAATTATCTTTCCAGTAAATAGAATGCATTTGTGCTCATCTGTGTTAGTCTTTTGGTTTTAGTTCTCAAATCCAATTCAAGTTCCAGTTCTGGGTAAGATGGAATAAGCACACTGCCGTTTTTTCCGCCGTATATAATTATAAAACCTGGACAGAATGCACAGGGCAGCTACCTGAGGACTCTAGAAATTAAATAAATCGTAGCAGACAGATCAGGGAAGAAGACCAGAATTCAAAGAACCACCAAATGGGTGGTGAGTGGCAATTTTCCCTTCCAGTATTCCCAGCTGGAAATAATCCATCTGGAAATCCAGGGGTGAGCCCTGGCACCAAGGCAGAGAGGCTCAGACAGTGCGGAGCGGGAGAGGGTATCCTGTGAATATGGGATGTTCTGGCTCTGGGAGGAAAAAAAAGACTCCTAATGTACAGAGGGAGAACAGAAACCTCCCTTTTCAGGTTTTCTTTCTTTTCTCTTTGTTTTTTCTGCTTTCTTTTATGACCCAGCCCTCAGGCAATCCTGCAGAGGTGTGGCAGCGAGGGCCAGCCGAAGCCATGCTCTCTGGAGCAGAGGTTGCTGCGTCTGCCTTTCGTGCAGTAGGGATCTTAAAAGCTGGCACCAATGCTGAGGTCTCTGTTCTCTCTATATCTTCCACCACTTGGGCCCAGGGAATTGGGATGCAGCAGGGAGATCATGGAGAGAGAGGAGCTCAGGAAAGGCTCCGTTAAGCTCCTTATGAATTCCAGTGCTCGCTCCCAAGCATAGCAAAGAACTTCAGAGATGAACTGATGGAGAAACCACTTCTCAGGTCCCAGATGGACCAGTAGCTGACACACGCCCAGGAGAGATGTGAAGATTCTGTAGATGTCTATACCTTGAATATAACTGGAAAATTACTAGTTAAGTTACATTGTATCTTTTCTCATTTATTTAACTGTTAAATTGCCTTGGCTGTTACAAGGAGTAGAGAAGATATATAACAGATTTATTTGAAAGAACCCTAGGGGGCTGGGTGCAGTCACTCATGCCTGTAATCCCAGCACTTTGGGAGGCCTAGGTGGACAGATTACTTGAGGTCAGGAGATCGAGACCATTCTGACTAACACAGTGAAACCCTGTCTCTAAAAAATACAAAATATTAGCCTGGTGTGGTGGCATGGGCCTGTAGTCCTAGCTTTTTGGGAGGCTGAGGCAGGAGAATCACTTGAATCCAGGAGGCAGAGGTTGCAGTGAGCTGAGATTATGCCACTGCACTCCAGCCTGGGCAACAGAGCCAGCCTCTGTCTCAGAAAAAGAGAGAAAAACCTAGGAATAAAACATTTGATTTGTTTTGGTCACAAAAAAAGGGGCCTCTGGGAATGGGCTCTTTCTCTTCCTTTTCACCTTCAGCCATGGGATGACACAGCAAGAGGGCTCTCGCCAGATGCTGACACCTTGATCTTGGACTTCACAGTCTTCATAACTGTGACAAAGAAATTTCTGTTAATTGTAAATTAAAACAAAAAAGGTCACCACAAAGATTTTGAAAACCGAGCTGAGGTTGGCACCATGGCCCACAGAACTTGTGACTTGAACCTACCAAGGTTAATTGTTCATTAAGCAAAAACATCAACACTCTCCATCAGATTTAAATAAGACCCAGAGTCTCTGTGCATCCTAAACCTCCCACTGAAAATATCCAGGATGTAACCCAGACTGCAAAAAGTTCAACTCCTGTGATACCAACATCAGAATTATCTGGCATAGATTTTACTGTGAAACTCTTACAACAATGTTCAAATGATATACCCATTAGGATGGCTACTCTTGAAAAAGAAGTGTTGTCAAGGCTGTGGGAAAATGGAAACCCTTGTGCATCATTGGTGGGAATATGAACAACTGCAGCTGCTATGATGGTTTCTCAAAAAATTAAAGATAGATAGAATTATCTTATGGTCCAGCAACTCCACTTGTAGGTACGTGTCCAAAAGAATTCAAAGTGTAGTCTTGGGCAGATATTTGCACACCCATGTTAATGGCTGCATTACTCACAATAGCCAAAAGGTGGCAGCAATCCAAGTGTCCATTGACAAATAAATAGACAAGATAGGGCGTACATATAGGGAATATATTATCAACCTCAAAAAGGAAGGAAATTCTGATACACATTACAACATGGATGAACTTCAGGGACATTATGCTGAGTGAAATATGACAGACGCAAAAAGACAAATCCTGTGCGATGCCACATATAACAGGTACCTAGAGGAGCCAAAGGTGTAGGAACAGAAGGTAGAATGGTGATCATCAGAGGCTGGGGCCAGGGGAATGTGGTTACTGTTTAATGGGTATAGAGTTTCTGTTTTGCAAGATGAAAAGAGTTCTAGAGATTGGTTGCACAAGAATATGAATGTATTGTACACTTAACTACACACTTTAAATGGCTAAGATGGTACATTTTATGTGATGTGCATTTTACCACTATTTATTTATTTGTTTTTGAAATGGAGTCTTTCTCTGTTGCCCAGCCTGGAGCAGTGGCACGACCTGGGCTCACTCAACATCCCCCTTTCAGGTTCAAGTGATTCTCCTGCCTTAGCCTCCTAAGTAGCTGGGACTACAGGTGTATGCCACCATGCCCGTAAAATTTTTGTAGTGTTATTAGACATGGGGTTTCACCATGCTGGTCAGGCTGGTCTCATACTTCTGACCTCAAGTGATCCACCCATCTCAGCCTTCCAGAGTGCTGGGATTACAGGCATGAGCCACTGTGCCCAGCTCACAGTTTAAAATAAACATTCAAGTGGGCAATTGCAAACAGTCTTGGAGCATATATTAAAATAATTTTTTTTACTAAGAAATAGAAGTTGTTTTTTGTGAGATGGAGTCTCGCTCTGCTGCCCAGGCTGAAGTGCAGTGGTGCAATCTCGGCTCCACTTACCTCCAAGTCCCTGTCAAGTGATTCTCCTGTCTCAGCCTCCCAAGTAGCTGGGACTACAGGTGCCCACCACCATGCCCACCTAATTTTTTGTATTTTTAGTAGAGATGGAGTTTCATCATGTTGGTCATGTTTGTCTCGAACTCCTGACCTCAAGTGAGCCACTCTCCTCAGCCTCACAAAATGCAGGGATTACAAGTATGAGCCACCATGCTGAGCTGTTTTTGGTTTGTATTTGAGAAAAGGTCTTGCCCTGTCGTCCAGGCTGGAGTGCAATAGGGCCATCATAGCTGACCGCTGCCTTGAGCTCCCAGGCTCAAGTGATCCTCTTGTCTCATCTCCTGAGTAGTTGGGATTACAACCATGTGCCACCACGCCTGGTTAATTTTTGTGTTTTTAATGGAGACAAGGTTTCACCATGTTGGCCAGGCTGGTCTTGAACTCTTGACTTTAAAGAATCCACCCACCTCAGCTTCCCAAAGTGCTGGGATCACAGGTGTGAGCCACTGAGCCTGGCAGAAGGTATTTTTTAATTGAAATTTTAGAAATTCAAAAATTATAATAATTGAAATAAAAAATTTCGGTGGGTTCCATTAGCAGGATGGAGAGGACAGAGGGAAGAGTTCATGAACTGACTGAAGAAAGATCAAGAGAAATAATCTACACTGAAAAATAATGAGAATAAAAGAATGAAAAATAAAAAACATGGCCTTAGGGGCCTGTGGGACAGTATCTAAGTTCTAACTTTCTGGTCACCTGAGTCCCAGAAGAAAATGAGAAGGAGGCTAGTGCTGAAAAAATTCTCTAGAGAATAATGGTTGAAAACTTCCCAAGGTTGGATAAAGACAAAACCTATCAATTCAAAAAGCTAAGTGAGCCCCAAACAGGGTAAACCTGAAGAAATTTGCACACATCATAACTAAAAGGCTGAAAACAAAGATAAATAAAATATACTGAAAGTAGCTAGGAAAGGCTGGGTGTGGTGGCTCATGCCTGTAATCACAGCACTTTGGGAAGCCAAGGTGGGTGGATCATTTGAGGTCAGGAGTTCGAGATCAGCCTGGTCAACACTGTGAAACCTGTCTCTACTAAAAATATAAAAATTAGCCAGGCATGGTGGTGGGTGCCTGTAATCCCAGCTACTCAGGAGGCTGAGGCAGGAGAATCTCTTGAACTCGGGAGGCGGAGATTGCGGTGAGCCGAGATCGCATCATTGCACTCCAGCCTGGGTGACAGAGACTGTCTCTGTCAGACAGAATCTCAAAAAAGAGAGAGAGAGAGAGAGTCTGACAGAGAGACAGAGTCAAAAGAAAAAGAAAGAAAGAAAGAAAGAAAGAAAGAAAGAAAGAAAGAAAGAAAAGAAAAGAAAAAGAAAGTAACTAGGGGAAAAAAAAATAAACAAAACAATGCATTACCTATAGAGAGCAAGGATTTAAATGACTCCAGATTTCTCATTGGCAAACATGGAGCCCATGCCAACAAAACTGAAAAACCTTTAGCTAGACTGACCATGGTAAAAAGAGAGAAGAGTCAATTTACTAAAATCAAGAATGAGAGAGGAGACATAACTACTGACCTTATAGAAATAAGAAATATATATATGAGAATATACTATGAACAATTACGTAGATAGTAACATAGACGAAGTGGCCATATTTGTGAAGACATAAACTGGCAAAACTGCCTCAGGGAGAGATAGGAAATCTGAATAGACCTCTAACACGTAAAGAGATTGAATTAGCAATCAAACAACTTCCCATGAAGAAAATCCCGTAATAAAATAGTCACTCCGAGCAATTCTATCAAACAGTAAAAGAACACCAGTGCTTCACAAATTCTACAGAAAGTAGAAGAGGAAGGGTACTCACTAACTCATTCTGTGAGGCCAATATTACCCTGATACTGAAATGAGGAAAGGACATCACAAAAACAAACATACCCCAATGTCACAGACCAGTATCTCTATACTGGATGGAGCTGTAAAAATCCTCAACAAAATATGGCTAATAATAAATCAAGTCAGCAACATATGAAAAAAAAATACACCACGATCAACTGGGATTTATTCCAGAAATGTGAGGTTGGTTTAACCTCTGAAACTAAATCAATAGAATGTAATTAACAGAATGAAGGACAGAAACCATAGGATCATCTCAATAGACATAGAAAGAGCATTTGACTAAATCCAACACCTTTCATGATAAAAGACGCTCAACAAAAGTAGGAGTGTGAAGGAATGTTTCAACCTGCCAAAAAACATCTGTGAAAAACTCATAGCTAGCATCACACTTGATGAAAAATTGAATGTTACCCCCTAGAGTCAGTAACAAGACAAGGATACTCCCCATATTGCTCTACAGATGCAATGCAATCCCTACCGAAATCCCAGACACCTTGCTTTGATCCTAAAATTCATATGGAGTTGCAAGGACCCGTAATAACCAAAACACACTTAAAAGAGAATAATAAAAATAAGGCGGGGCATGGTGGCTCATGCCTGTAATCCCAGCATTTTGGGAAGCTGAGGGAGGCAAATCACCTGAGGTCAGGAGTTCAAGACCAACCTGGCCAACATGGTGAAACCCTGTCTCTACTAACAATACAAAAATTAGCCAGGGATGATGGTGTACACCTGCAGTCCCAACTACTCGGAAGGCGGAGGCAGGATAACCACTTGAACCTGGGAGACAGAGGATGCAGTGAGTTGAGACCATGCCATTGTACTATACAGCCTGGGTGACAGAGTGAGACTCCATCTAAAAAAAAAAAAAAGAGTAATAACACTTTCTGATTTCAAAACTTACTATCAGGCTATAATAATCAAGACAATGTTGTATCGGTATAAACACAGACATACAGGTCAATGAAATAAAATTGAGAATCTAGAAATAAAACCTTATATTTACGGTCAATCAATATTTGCAAAGAGTGTTAGGACGATTGGATGGTAAAGAATAGCCTTTTACATAAATCATGCTGGGACTACTGAATGGCCACATGTGAAAGACTGAAGTGTACCCCTTCCTCACATCATACACAAAAATTAATTCAAATGGATTATTTGAATTAATAATTAACTCTTCTAAGAGTGTCATTATAGTTTTAGCTCTTACATTTAGGTGAATGATCCATTTGAATTAAATGACACTTTTAGAAGTGTCATTATAGTTTTAGTTCTTTCATTTAGGTATATGAACCAGGAATAAATCTTCATGGCCTTAGGTTGGGCAATGTTTTTTTACATATGACACCAAAAGCACAATCGATGAAAAAAAAAAAAAAGACCCATTTGACTTCATCGAAATTAAAAACTTTTGGCTCACACCTGTAATTCCAGAGGATCACTTGAACCAGGGAATTTGAGACCAGCCTGGACAACATAGTGAGACCCTGTGTCTACAAATAAAAAAATTTAGCTGGATATGGTGGTGCATGCCTATAGTCCCAGCTACTCAGGAGGCTGAGGTGGGAGGATCATTTGAGCCCAAGAGGTTGAGGCTGCAGTGAGCCATGTTCATGTCACTGCACTCCAGCTTGAGTGACAGAGTGAGATTCTTTCTCAAAAAAAAAAAAATATTTTTATGCTTTAAATAAAACCATGAAGAAAGTGAAACTACAACTCATTAACTGGGAGAAAATGTTTGCAAATGTATACCTAATAAGGGGAACTTGAATTCAGATATACAAAAACTCTTACAACTCAATAATAATACTTTTAAAAATAACTCATTGTGAAAAAATGGGCAAGGATCTAATAGACATTTCTCCAAAGAAATGTCTAAAAAATAACAAAAAAAGTACATGAAAAATGTTTTAACATCATCACCATCAGGGAAATGTAAATTAAAACCACAATGAGATATCACTTCCCACCCTCTAAGATGGCTGCAATGAAAAAGGCAAACAATAACAAGTGTTGACAACGATGTGAAGAAATTGAAACCTTTGGGCATTGCTGGTGAGACCATAAAATGTTCAGCCACTTTGGAAAACATTTTAGCAGTTTCTCAAAATGCTAAACATAGAATTTTCACTGGCCCAGCCTTTCTACTCCTAGATATGGAAACATTCCAGTAGAAATGGAAACATTAAAAACTTGTAGGTGAATGCTTATAGCAGCATTACTGGTAACAGCTAGAAAGTGGAAACAACCCAGATGTATGTCAGGTGATGAAATATGCAGTCTATTCCTGCAACAGAAAACTTTTCAGCAATAAAATGGAATGCAATACTGAAACATCCTACAATGTGAATAAACCTCGAAAACATTGTGGTAAAGGAAAAAACCCCATCACAAAGTATCACATATTGTAGGATTCCATTAATATGAAATGCCTAAAACAAGCAAATCTGTAGGGACAGAAAGTAGGAGGGGGGTAGTTTCCTAGGGCTGAGGGTGGGAGCAAAATGGGGAGTGATACTTAATTGGAAACAAGGTGTTCTTTCTGGGTGATGAAACTTCTAAAATAAGAGTTTATTAGCAGATGGTTGCAAAACTGTGTGAACATACTACAAACCATTGACTTGTATACTCTATATACTCTACATGCTGAACTGATTGGCACGTAGTTATATCTAAATACAGCTATAAATAAAGCAATGAGGCCAGACAATATTGGAAAATGATTCTGGCTGATTCACATAATCACTTCACTGCTGTCATCTTTGACATCTTGTGTACAATAGTATCTGATATGAGTCAAAGGATATTGCTGTGAAAAATGAGGACACACAGGTGCCAGGTTAGAGTTTGGGAAGATTGTGATATTCAGGGGTGAGGTCTTACTGGTAGTATTTGCTCATATTTTGACAGATGTGATGTTGGCTTTTGTGCAATGTTTTCGTCATAATGGAAACCTCAGTATGTTTGAGTTAGAGTCAGTAGGTCTATGCCACATATTGAGAAGCCCCTGAGGAACCCCTAATTCTGCCCTGGTTAGAGGGGTCCATGGGAACAATGCCTGCTGAAGGATGAAGTCCCATCTTATGGCTGTCTTGGTGCACAACTCCAGGGGGTGCTGTCTGCACTGCGACCTATGCAAAGGTTAGCTTCCTGCATGAATAATTCCAGCTGGAGTCATGCAAGGCACAGAGCTTACATGCAATCCACACATTTTCATAGTAAACAATTGCAACTGGGGGCTGTTTATTTATCCCCGATATTCCTGTGGTCACTCCAAATTGAGAAAAAGGATACAGGAGACCTTCATTAAGCTCATGAAGCCTTTCCAAATTTATGACAGCTGCATCGTCGGGTGACTGTCAACCCGCAGTACTCGTGGCCGCTGCATGAAACCTCTTCATCTTTAGGAAGCATGGAGACCATGAGACGTACTGAATACGTTTCCCATCGCGTGAGTGGATGTCTGGTCTCTAGCATGCATCTCCCATGAAAGATTTCAGGTGGACAAGGGATGCCAGTGTATAAAGTGGTCCAGATATGAGATGAAGGAGCCGGGGAGCTGAAGGATAAGTCATGTCTTGGAGATGTCTTGGTTGCAAAGTGAAGTCAGGAACCCCCACCGCAGCACCAATATTTTTATTTGTGTCAAATCTGGCTTCGGGTCTTGATCTCCAGGAGCACCAACAGACATTTGCAGAGGTGGGAAAATGCCACTTTGCAAAGGGAGTCACTGCTCAAGAGCCAGCTGCTGGGGGAGTGACAAAGGGGGCTTTGCCGGGGGTAAAATGCTGGTGCTAATTGTATTTCATCAACCACCTCTTTGCAGTTTAACTTTTACACAGCCCTCTCAGGAAGACTGCTAGGGTTGTTACACTATTTTACATTTCTCCAAATATTGAAAATTTGAAAGCCGAGTTTTAGGATCATAAACGTAAATCTGAGTGGTGGCAGGGGGAGGGGGAACCTCTTCTGGAGTAGGTATTGGGATAAACCAGACAGAATGACTCTGGGTCTATAATGCAGCTGGTTAATATGAATCACATTACTGTGTCTGGCTCAGAGATGGTCCCAAATCTTCTTTATTATCTGTGCCTCAGCTGCTCTCCAGAAACATTATAGCTACTCTTACGGGTAGATGACGAGACAGCCTGCCTGTCCTAACCAAGAGCCAGGTTTAGGGTTTCAAGGTTTCAGTGTTACATTTTTACGTCTCCATTCTCCAGAAATTTGGGTCATTTTGTGCGTTATTAAGGACGTTCACTGCCCATGTTCATTGGCTAGGATGCTGCTAGTGGCCAAGGGGTTAAAAAGTAACTCAGGATTCTGCACAGCCACATGGCAATGTGGGGAAGCGGGGATTCTGTCGAAGACAAGGGGCTTTGGAAAACCAACACCCATCCCATGCTCCCCTCTGAATTGTTCTTGTGATTTTTCACAAAGTAGCTGCCATTTTCCACCTGTTCTGAGCCAGCTGTGGTAACAGGCTCTAATAAAAGGGCTAGTAAATTATTGACTGCGAATGAAAAAATAAAGAAAACCCATGACAATGTTTTCGTTGTTGGTAACTGTTGTGGTTTTTATTTAACCCAGGGACAAGTAACTGAAAATCAACTCCACACGCATTTGCTGTAACTCTAAAGGGTAAAGACACAGAGTTTGTGTTTGTGGTCAGCCTTCCAAAACCTATCTGTCCTGCTTTCATTTCATTCAAATTTATATCGATAGTTTTCACCTACTTGTTTAATATAATGGGTAGTTTTCAGTCTTTTTCTTTTTTTAACATAGCTGTAACCTTTTAAAATTTAATTACATTTTTTCCTGATAATAAAGATAATTCATTGACTGTAGAAAAGTTAAAAAATACACACAATCATAGACAAAACATATATCCCAGATCACACCTCCCAAAAGCCAGCCAGCTTTCATATGTTGGTTGCCCTCCAGTCTCATCTTCAGACATTCCATGGTATTACTGAGTGCCTGATAGATGTCAAGCACCATTCTTTCCAGTATTTTCATGGGTATATGTCTAGGTATTTAGTTATTTCAGAATGAGGATCCACTTTACTTTTTTTTTGGTATCCTGCTTTTCTTCCCTAATGTTTTATTCCTTGCACCTCCTAATGCCAATCAATAGCTTTTTAATTGGTATATATAATTTATTATATAAATTTGTTACAGTTTGGTTAACTGTTGACTTATTCTTACATATTTAGGAGTTTCTCATTTCTGACTGATATAAATTCATATCTGCATATAAATCTTTGTGTGTTTATTGAATTGCTATTTGAAGAGAAATTGCAAAACAGGATTCCTTAGTCAAAAGTAGGAGCTTTCTGCAAACTTTGGAGGCATGTTTCCAAATGGTGCTTCTGAAATCTTCTGGGATTCTCTCTTCTACGAACAATGAATGGGAATGCCATTTCATAGTAATTACAGTCCCACCATGCGCTACGTGTTTTTTTTTTTTTTTTTACAGCCTTGATTCTTTAATACTTCACTTTGCCTTATTTTTGACTATCATATTTTTGACTATTAAGAAGTACAATATTTTACATATTGGCTAGATATTTATTTTTCTAGCTTTAGAGCTTGCTTTAAAGCCGTCATCTTTTATACGTATTTCTTTCTAATTTGTCTTCTCACTTTTTTATTGTGGCTGGTCTTCCTACTTGTACTTTATTCATTTTTTCAAATTTAAACATCATATCAGTACAATTTTTTGTGTCTGTTGCCTCTTCTTTTTCTTTCTCCTTCCTTCCTTCCCTCCTTCCTTCCTTCCTTCCTTCTTTCCTTCCCTCCTTTCTTCTGCAAAGTGAAATGAGGAGTCCCCACCACAGCACCAATATTTTTTTTGTGTGTCAAATTTGTTTGAAGACTCTCATGACACTTGCAATGCATTGTGGGCTGCAATAAAACGCAGGAGCAAGACCCTGAAGAACATACTTGAAGCCCCCGCCTAACAATCAATAGGCGACATCTGGGAAGATGGTGACCCCACAGTATTCAGCCTATGAGGAACTGGGGGAGGGACCTGTGCACCAGGGAATCAATTGCTTGTTGAAACTGGTTGTGTGTGCCTGCATGCCTACACTCGATACTGGAAGACCGTGATTAAAAGTTGCGCGTTTGATATTCTCTGGGTCTCTAAGTCCATTCTTTGGGTTTGGATGGGTGAGTTTGTTTCTCACAAGCACGAAACGGACTAATACAGAAGGCAAGCTGAATGTACCCCTTCTTCCCCCTGCTCTGTTCTAGCCCTGTCTCCAGATGACTGGCTGGCATTACTCGCATTTAGGGTGGGTCTTCCGCTCCCAGTGCCCTGCTTCACAGGTGAATCTCATCCAGAATTGTTGCAAAACCCCCAGTTCAGGCTTGTTTACGTGATGCACAGGTGGAGCTGATACTGAGACACTGATGTGTGGAGATAGAGAAAGGTTTATTTGATTTGGCCAAAGCGAGAAGGTGGGAGAACAGGATTTCTCCAATGTGTCTTATCGAAAAGACGAAGCAGGGAGGTTTTTTTGTTTGTTTGTTTTGTTTTATTATTATTATTTTATTTATTTATTTATATATTTTTTGAGACAGGGTCTTGTTCTGTTGCCCAGGCTGGAGTCCAGTGGCGCAATCTCAGCTCCCTGCAACTTCTGCCTCCCAGATTCAAGCAATTCTCCTGCCTCAGCCTCCTGAGTAGATGGGATTACAGGCGTGCGTCACCACGCCCAGCTAATTTTTGTGTTTTTAGTAGAGATGGGGTTTACGCCATATTGGCCAGGCTGGTCTCAAACTCCTGACCTCATGATCTGCCCACCTCAGCCTCCCAAAGTGCTGGGATTACAGGCGTGAGCCACCGCACCCTTGAGTTTTTCTGCAGCTAGGGAGTAAGGGAGGGAGATTTCAGAGAACTGAGGGGAAACATCTGTGTTTCTTCAGTCTCATATAATAGCACCTGCAGCAATCAGGGTTCTGGGCATCAGCAGCTAGTTGCAATGTCCTCAAAGACAGTCATTCTTTCTGCAATTTTTTTTATGACCCCCGAAGTTATCTCCAGCCTTGGCAATATGGTGAAACCCTCATCTCTACTAAAAATACCAAAAAATTAGCCAGGCATGATTGTGCGTGCCTGTAATCCCAGCTATTTGGGAGGCTGAGGTAGGAGGATCACTAAACCCTTGACAAAGAAACAGCACATTCTCAGTTTATAATGTATTTATAATTGTATGGACAAGGGATGTCGGATATGGAACTCTCAAGGGGCCCTGTTTTAGGCTGTTCTTGCATCGCTATAAAGAAATTCCTGAGACTAGGTAGCTTATAAAGAAAAAAGGTTTAATTTGCTCATGGTTCTGCAGGTTGTTCAGGAAGCATAGTGCTGGCACCTGCTCAGCTTCTGGGGTGGCCTCAGGAAGCTTCCAATCATGGCAGAAGGCGAAGGGGAAGCAGGCACGTCATCACATGGCCAGAGCTGGAGCAGGGGAGGGAGGAGGTGCCATACACTTTTAAATGACCAGATCTTGAGAGAACTCACTCACTACCTGGAAAACAGCACCCAGAGGATTCCTGGTGCTAAACCATTTATGAGGAATCCACCCCCATGATCCAGTCACCTCCCAGCAGGCTTCACCTCCAATACTTGGGATTACAGTTCAACATGAGATCTGGGCGGGGACACAGATCCAAACCACATCAGGCTCGGTTACAGAAACACCCTCACAGACACCCCCAGAAACGTTGCTTCCTTCACCTGCCATCTCTGCATCCCTCAGTCTGGTCTAGTTAGTTTCCTAAAATTAACCCTCACAGCCATGGCATCCGGACCGCAGTTGGGCAAAGATTACACAGATCATTGTGGGTGAGAATTAACTTTGGGTGATTACTAAGGGTTTCATCTCCCAAGCCACTCAGCCTGCAGAAGGCCCCAACCACCAGTCAACAAGAAGGGATATGAAACCAGAACGTGCTGACGGGTCCATTGGGTTTTCACTTGACATGTGCTGGGGTGGGAGGCAGAGTGCCTGATTGTGGAGGAACAAAGCTTTGGAATTTCAGATCACGCTTTCCTTTTTTTTTTTTTTTCTTGAGACAGGGTCTCGCTCTGTCACCCAAGCTGGAATGCAGTGGCATGATCTCGGCTTACTGCAACCTCTGCCTCCTGGGTTCAAGCAATTCTCCTGCCTCAGCCTCCCAAGTAGCTGAGACTATAGGTGAGTGCGACCGCACCCAGCTAATTTCTTGTAGTTTTAGTAGAGATGGGGTTTCGCCATGTTAGCCAGAATGGTCTCGATCTCCTGACCTTGTGATCTGCCCACTTCAGCCTCCCAAAGTACTGGGATTACAGGTGTGAGCCACCACGCCCGACCTCAGATCACACGTTCTTTGCATGTGGTTGTAAAGGGAGGTGGGGCCATCCAGGCACCAAGCACGGTGCAGGTTTCTTCCTGGGATCCAGTGTTCTGAATTCTCCTTGGTAATTACCCAAAGCCAATTCCCAGGGTGCAGCATGAGGGGCATGGAACTTCCTGTGACATGGATTCTTGCTTTTCACTCCCGAGTCTCCACTGTCACCCTGGGCCTCAGTTTCAGTGTGAGTACAAAGCTCTTGTCTCCCACTGCTAAGGGGATCTGCAGAGAAAAGCAGAGAAGACGCTGAGGAAGATTAAAAGCGTTGCACGTGGTTCAGAACTGCAACGTGTCCAGCACTCAGTCTATATGTAAATCAGGAAACAAGCCTCCTCCCTGTCCTCCCGTCCTCTCAATTAGGTCTACAAGGCCTCTTCCTTGGAAAAGCAGAAGCAGTTGGGGTTTTAAGCAAGTCTCAATTCCCTCCTCCCTGCCCCCAGCCTCCATCAAAACCATTTCTAGGACAGGTGCAGTGGTTCAGGCCCTTAATCCCAGCACTTTGGGAGGTTGAGGCAGGCTGATTGCTTGAGTCCACGAGTTCGAGACCAGCCTGGGCAACATAGTGAGACCCTATCTCTACCAAATAATACAAAAAATTAGCTGGGTGTGGTGGTGCATGCCTGTAGTCCCAGCTACTCGGGAGGCTGAGGTGGGAGGATCGCTTGAGCCCAGGAGATCAAGGCTTCAGTGAGCTCTGATAGCACCACTGCACTCCAGCCTGGGCGACGGAACCAGACCCTGTCTCAAAAAACAAACACAAAAGGTTTCTGAGGTTCTCCCCAACTTTACTTCAAAGTCCTATGATTAGGGGCATGATGTCTGCAGGTTCCAGACCACATGTTGTAGCAGGTCTACTTTGCAATGAAGAGTATAAAACAGGAGTCCTTCAGGTGAATTCCTGGCAGAAACACCTATGAATCCTTCACAGTACAGTGAAAAATTACACCTGGGCCCAAGGAGAGGTTCGACCATTGGCCTCCATTTCGGGAGATGACCTCTTAGCCCTTGGAATGTCCTGACTAATAGGAGTGTTTTGTTTTCCTGGGGGCCTCAGGTCTCACCAACTCTTCTAACTATGTGATTTAGGGTAGGAGCTTTGGGCAGCAGGCTATCAGCTCAACCTCTGGTTGGGCTGGAGGCTGAGCTCAGTGTTGGAAACAGATGCTCGGTGCTGCAAAGAAAAATTAGCAGTGAGACCAAGGATTTTTCAGCAATGCAATTTTTACTTCCTGGGCTGCAGGAAGGGTACTCTTACTAGCTATCTTGCCACAAGAGACAGTGAACAAAGGAAAATACACAAATTTATCCCTTACACATTTGGGGTTGTCCTTACTGCTGTGTCTGATCTCCATTGGCTGGAGCCAGACCCCACAATCTAAACTAAAATCTGATTGGCTAACAACTTAAAACGTTCTGAACAGGTAAAAGCAGTGGAGAGCTGGGACATGCCTGTGAGCACGTCCAGCACAGATATCTTGGTTAAAGTACAAGGACATAGAATGTACTACGTGCCTGTAAGCATGGCGTGTCTAACAGCTACATAGGATAGGGCTCAACGAAGTTATTTAGGGCACACTTATTCTTTAACAAGAAAGGAAATTTTAAAAAGAAACTTTTCTACTTCCCACACTCAGCCATGTGGGGAGTCAGCCCTGCCTATGGGATGGGGCCACAGGAAAGCCCTGGTATGGAGGAGCCTTCCTGGTTAACTGTACTTTGTGTGTGTAATTAAAGAATTGCACATTGTTAAGGAGGTAACGCTGTCCACAACTCCATGGGAGAGGACAACAGACGCTCCATGTGTGGAACCCTCGTGGGCTCTGCCTCTGCATTCCTGCATGCTGATTTTACTCTGTGTCTTTACCTTGTGATAAACCGTAGCTGGGACCATCACAGCTCCCAGTGAGTTCTGAGTCCTTCCAGCAAATCATCAAACCGAAGGGTGGTCTCGAGGGCCTCTGAACTCGCAATTGGTGTCAAAAGGGAGGGCGGTCCTCTGGACCGCCCCTGAACCCGGCATCTCTCAGCTAGCCTGGCTTCTTGCAGATGCAACTCAAAGACCACGGGGTCTTCTGAATCAAATAAATTGGATTGAAAGTAGAGAGAGTGCTGTCTCACTGGGGTCTCTTTGCAAGTCCCCATGGGGAAATGCTGCTGGAGCCTGGCAGAGGTGACTTCTGAGAGAAGAGAGCAAATCTTTTTGCAACACGGAGCAGATGCCTGCAGCAGAGAGAAGGAGAACACAGGAGCCCAGAGACTTCCCACTGCCTTTCCCGAGCCTAATTACCAACCAGGAGATGATTAGAAAGATAGAAACATGACGGCATCTTTGTTTTTGGACATTGACGTGAATCCAAGTGATTTAAGGAAGTCTTGAGGCCGGGAGTTCCAGACCAGCCGGGGTAACATAATGAGACCCCCTGTCTCTACAAAAAATGAGAAAATATTAGCTGAGTATGGCAGTGGCATGTGCTGTGTCCCAGCTACTGGGGAGGCTAAGGTGGGAGCATCGCCTGAGCCTGGGAGTTTGAGGCTGCAGTGAGCTATGATTGCACCAGTGCACTCCAGCCTGGGTGATAGAGCAAGACCCTGTCTCAAAAAAAGAAATTCATGTGGTTCTTTATTCACTTCCTTCCCATGGCCTGGCATTATGGTGGATAAGATGCTGTTGTAGGTTTTATGGACTGAATTGTGTCCCCACCCTCCAAAATTCACCAGTTGAAGTCTTAATCCCTAGGACTTTAGACTGTGACCTTATTTGGAACTAGGGACATTGCAAATGGAATTAAGTTAAAATGAGGTTAAACTGGAGGAGGGTGGGCCCCCAACTCAATAGGACTGGTGTCCTTATGAAAAGACCCCATGGGAAGAAGAGATAGAGGAAGCTACCACCAGCCGGGGGACCACCAGAAGCTGGAGAGGCACCCCGGACAGATTCCTTCCCTGTGCCTTCACAGGGAGCACACCCTGCAGGCACCTGGATCTCCAGAGCAGAGAGAGGATCATGCCCTCCTGTGTGAGGCCTCCCACAGCAACACAGTGGGGAACAGAGAGGGCACGGAGGGCTGGATCTGTCAGTGCTGGTGCAGGGAGAAGGAGCAGTGGGCGCGCCGGGCACGTCAGAAAGCATGCCTGCAAGAGCTGGCCTCTGAGGTGCCCTCCAGGATGGAGGCGTTTCTGCAGGTGGAAAGAGGGAGAGGCGTGGGGCGAGGGCACGGCTGGAGAAGACACACAAACACGTCCAGGCTGCAGAGCCAATGTGAGGAAGGAACCTAGACGGAGTGGTCAACTTGGGGCTGGTGGGCGCCACGTATCCAACTGCAGGTGGCTCCCAGGGGAACAGGCAGTGCCCCAGAGGTGGGGCCTGGCCCAATTGTGCCTCTCTCACTCCAGGCAAATGCAGGAAGAACCTGCTGTGCTTGACCTGTTGTGAGAAGCGATTTAGTTAAATAGGTTCCAGGTGATTCCTTTGATTGCCGCCATGAGGATTTATGCAGAAAAGGACATGAACTTAAAACCCTTCATTGAGGTTGCTCTTGTGGCGGCTCCAGCCCACACATGGGACAGCCGGAGCCTCCTCGGTCCGCTGCTCGCCCAGGTTTCCAACGCCATCTTCTGGGCGTGCCTCATTTATTAGGCTGTGACCCCTCAGTGAAGCTGGAATATGACTTGCTCATAACCTCGGCTGGAAAATTAAATTTTATTTTCAACACCTCTTTATCCTTCTTGCTGCTGATTTGCCTGGCTCCAAGCCCGTCTCCCTATGGCTTTGCTTTTAATATCTGGCCATAAACCCCTCAATGTTACAGCTGCAATAATCTGGTCCTGATGTCACATTCTTCCATAGAGTTAATTAAATTCCGAGCATAGCGCGTGAATGGAGATTATAAAACTCCTTGGCTGGAGAGAGGGGGTTGGACATTCTTGACTGGCATCTGGGCACATATTTGGATTTCTGTTCACGGTGGCATTGACATAGGATGGGAGAAGGCCATTTGGGATTGGGTGGGAGGTGGCTCTTCCAAGATCCTTCTGAAAGTCCTACTATAGGCTGGGTGCAATAGCTCATGCCTGCAATCCCAGCACATTGGGAGGCTGAGGAGGGAGAAGAGGATCCCTTGAGCCCAGGAGTTCAAGACCAGCCTGGGTAACATAGCAAGACCTCATCTCTACAAAAATTTAAAAAATTAGCTGGGTATGGTACCTCTGGGAAGTAGAAAAGTTCCTTTTTAAAGTTTCCTTTCTTGTTAAAGAATAAGTATGCTAATAACTTTGTGAAGCCCCATCCTATGTAGCTGTTAGACACGCCATGCTTACGGGCACACAGTACATTCTATGTCCTTGTACTTTAACCAAGATATCTGTGCCAGACGTGCTCACAGGCATGTCCCAGCTCGCCATTGCTTTTACCTGTTTAGAAAAGTTTTGTTAGCCAGTCTGATTTTAGTTTACATTGCGAGGTCTGGCTCCAGCCAATGGAGATCAGACATAGCAGTAAGGACGACCCCAAATGTGTAAGGAATAAATTTGTCTGTTTTCCTTTGTTCACTGTACTCTCGTGGCAAGATAGCTAATAAGAGTGCCCTTCCTGCAGTCTAGGAAGTAAAAATTGGGTTGCTGAAAGACCCTTTGTCTCAGTGCTGATTTTTTTTTAATTTTATTTTTATTTATTTTTTATTTTTGTGGCACCAAGCATCTATTTCCAATAGTACCATATGTCTGCAGTCT
This sequence comes from Alouatta palliata, assembly GCA_004027835.1. NCBI lineage: Eukaryota > Metazoa > Chordata > Mammalia > Primates > Atelidae > Alouatta > Alouatta palliata. The sequence continues at coordinate 50,548 of PVKV010006582.1, forward strand.
CAGCTATTTGGGAGGCTGAGGTGGGAGGATCACTTAAGCCCAGGAGGTCGAGCCTGCAGTAAGCCGTGATCATGCCGCTGCACTCCAGCCTGGGCAACAGAATGCGACCTCATCTCTAAAAGGAATAAATAACAAATAAAAAATAAAAATTCTGCAATGCTTCCATAGATGGCTATCCAAGAGAAACAAAGACATATGTTCACAAAAGGCTTACACAAGAATGATCATGCGGCATTATTGGTTTTAGCTGGAAAGTGGAGGCCACCGGGGTATCTGTCACCTGGAGCATGGATAAGCAGACTTCTGTACATCTCCACAGCGGACCACTGCTCAGCAATAAAAAGGAAAACCGCCACAAAAATCACATACTGGATGACTCCATTTTGTGAAGTTCAGCAACCAGCAAGACTAATCTCTCACAGCGGAAATCAGAACAGTGGTTCCCTGTGGTGCAGTGAAAACTGGCTGGGCAGGAGTGCAGGGAATTTCCTGGGAGGAAGAGATGTGTGAAAATCCCTTCTTGACAGATGCAGGGTTTGCACTAGTAGATTTGTTTATTAAAGCTCACGCAACTGAGCACTGATAACCTGGGCATTTCACTCTGCAAACGTTATCTTGAATGAAAAAAGCACCACGATGACACCACCCTGAGAGTGACCAGAGCTTACAGCCTCTGGTGCTCTCATGGTGCAGGACAGAACTCCTTCGGCTTGGGCCGGCTTGGATCACGGTGCAGAACATGGATGGGCTCATCCGCTGGGGAGCTCTGTTGTCGTCTTGCAGATTCTCTCTGGAGGTCCCATGGGGACAGACACTAGGCTCAAGTGTGAAGGGTTTGCTTAATCTTAATCTACTCTGCAAAGGACATTTGATGCATGGAGAAGTTTTCCACGGGATATAGTTCATCTCCGGTATTTCTTATTTGTTTATTTATTTTTTGAGACGTAGTCTTGCTCTGTTGCCCAGGCTGGAGTGCAGTGGCCTGATCTTGGTTTACCGAAACCTCCGCCTCCCAGGTTCAAGTGATTCTCCTACCTCAGCCTCCTGAGTAGCTGGGATTACAGGCACCCGCCACCACGCCTGACTAATTTTTGTATTTTTAGTCAAGATGAGGTTTCACTGTCTTGGCCAGGCTGGTCTTGAACTCCTGACCTTGTGATCCACCCGCCTCAGCCTCCTAAAGTATTGGGATTACAGGCATGAGCCACCGCACCTGGCCAGGTTTGCTTAATTTTAATCCACTCCTGCAAAGGACATTGTGACGTGTGGGGACGTTTTCCAGGTGGTATGATTCAGCTCTGGTATTTCTTTTCTTTTTTTTTTTTTTGGTGAGATGGAGTCCCGCTGTGTCACCCAGGCTAGAGCGCAGTGGTGCGATCTCAGCTCACTGCAACCTCTCCCTCCCGGGTTTAAGCAATTTTCCTGCCTCAGCCTCTCCAGTAGCTGGGATTATAGGCACCTGCCACCACCCCTGGCTAATTTTTGTATTTCTAGTAGAGACAGGGTTTCACCATGTTGACCAGGCTGGTCTCGAACTCCTGACCCACAATGAATGTTTGTAGCAACTTTCATCATAACAGTCCCCAACTGGATTTTCCCAAATACTCATTGACAGCAGAATGGGTACATAAATTCTGTTATATCCATAGAATGAAATATAGTGATGGGTGGGGAGCGGTGGCTTGAGCCTGTAATCCCAGCACTTTGGGAGGCAGAGGTGGGTGGATCACGAGGTCAGGAGTTTGAGACCAGCCTGGCCAACATGGTGAAACCCTGTCTCTACTAAAAATACAAAAAATTAGCTGGGCATGGTGTAGCATGCCTATAATCCCAGCTACTCAGGAGGCTGAGGCAGGAGAATTGCTTGAACCTGGGAGGCGGAGGTTGCAGTGAGCTGAGATCGCACCACTGCACTCTAGCCCAGCAACAGAGTGAGACTCTGTCTCAAAAACACAACACAACAAAACAAAATTAGCTGGGCATGGTGGTGCTCACCTGTAATCCCAGCTACCTGGGAGGCTGAGGCAGGAGAATCGCTTGAACCTGGGAGGCAGAGATTGCAGTGAACTGAGATGACACCATTGCACTCCAGCCTGTGCAACAAGAGCGAAACTCTGTCTCAAAAAAAATAATTATGGTGATGAAAATGAATGCATGAATGAATTCATCCACACAGCATGAGTGAATGTCTGTGACATGGAGTAAAGCAGGCTGGAAACAAGACAACTGGTATACCATTCCATTCACGCAAAGCTCAAGAACAGGTCAGACTTCCCTATGGTGATAGAGTTTGAGGAGTGGTCACCCAGCAGGGCAAGGCAGGGGGAGGAATAAGTAAGAAGGAGCATGGGAGAAACTTCTGGAAGCTGGGAATATTCTACATCGTGATTTGGTTGATGGCACACAGGTAGGGATATATGGAAAAAGGCACCGAATTGTACATTTAAGATGTGTGGTTTACTGTGTGTAAGGGATAGCTCAATAAAAGTGTGGATTTTTTTTTTTTTTTTTTTTTGAGACGGAGTTTCGCTCTTGTTACCCAGGCTGGAGTGCAATGGCACAATCTCGGCTCACCGCAACCTCCGCCTCCTGGGTTCAAGCAATTCTTCTGCCTCAGTCTCCCGAGTAGCTGGGACTACAGGCACGTGCCACCATGCCCAGCTAATTTTTGTATTTTTAGTAGAGACGGAGTTTCACCATGTTGACCAGGATGGTCTCGATCTCTTGACCTCATGATCCACCCGCCTCGGCCTCCCAAAGTGCTGGGATTACAGGCGTGAGCCACCGCGCCCGGCCGGATTTTTTTTTTTTAAGAGATGGGATCTTGCTTGTTGCCCAGGCTGGAATACAGTGGCACAATCATGGTTCACTGCAGTCTCAACCTTCTAGACTCAAGCAGTCTCTCGCCTCAGCCTCCCGAGTTGCTGGAACTATAGGTATGCACCACGACATTTAGCTAATTAAAAAATATATTTTGTGTGTGTGGAGATAGGATCTCTCGATGTTGCCCAGTCTGGTCTCAAACTCCTGGACTCAAAGGGTTCTTCTGCCTTGGCCTCTCAAAGTGCTGGGATTAGACATGAGCCACTGCATGCCACCTAAAAGTGGTTCGTAAAAAAATAACCCAAAACTACTATCAAACAGAAAAAAAAGGACAATTCAGGTAATGAACAGATCTAGGTTCTAGTAATTCACAGAGGAAACTGCTTCCATCTGTTTAAAGGAACAAAGTCTTATCGTTTGAGTCATTAGTATCCTTATACCAGCCTCCTGAGGCAGAAACGTACATCTCTGCAAAAACATTTGTCCAAGTTCTTAACCCCTGCCTTACCCCCCCATCCATTTCCCTACCCGTTTCCCCACTGTTAAAGGCTGTAATATGCTCATCTGCCCTGGCCTGCAGGGAGAAACGTGTGAAATGCATCTGTATTCCAAAGCAAAATTGTCCTATTCTTGAAGCTTCATTGAACAGGATGTGTTTTGGAGACTGAATATGTGTAGATTTATTTACCTTCTAAAAGCAACACCCTGTACTTGGGGGCTGCCAAGCGAGCCTGCCCAGGGAAACGTTTACAGCTGTTTTAATATTCAGAAAACCGTGGGCAAAGGTGCTCCACACCCATCAGGTATCTGCAGAGCCTGTGTGGGCAGAGAGACAGGCCCCATGGTTTCCCACTGAGAGGGCCGCAGTGGGGGGCCAGGCTGGCTCTTTCCTGGTGCTGGGATGGTTCGCACAGAAGAGCAAAGTCACCATGGATTAGAAGGGCCCAGGCAGGGGCGGGAGTGGTGGCTCACACCTGTCATCCCAGCACTTTGGGAGGCTGAGGTGGGTGGATCACCCGAGGTCAGGAGTTCAAGACCAGCCTGGCCAACACGGTGAAACCCTGTCTCCACTAAAAAAAAAAAAAAAAAAAAAATTGGGCCTGGTGGTATGGCACAGCTATCATCCCAGCTACTCAGGAGGCTGAGGCAGGAGAATAACTTGAACCCAGGAGGCGGAGACTGCAGTTAGCCGAGATCATGCCATTGCACTTTCGCCTGAGCTATAGAGCAAGACTCTGTCTCAAAAAAAGTAGGGACCCAGGCTGGAGCGGGTGCCTGAACCTCTAGGCCCCTGGAGGCCCTCAGCCCTGCACAGGTGCACAGGGTTCACACTGACACAGACAGACCTGCCTGCATGCTGCCCAGCCTGGACCACAGGGACCAGGCAGTGACTGAGGCCTCAGCTCGTAATTTCTAACTCTAGTAAAATTTTCACATTTTAAAATACCTGTTCTAAATTCATTTGTGCTCTGGGCCTTTTAGTCTATGCCAATAAAGCGCAGGGCCGGGAAAGCCACCTGGGGCTTGTCTCGCTTCGTCCCATCAGCTATAAAAGGGAGGGAGAGAATCCTGAATGTTCGCGGCTGGGCTTCAGGGCTGCGACCCCACCTCCCCTAGACTTTAATTCCCAGGCGCCGTAAAGAGCCAGCTGCTCCTCCGCTTGCCCCTCCGCGACGGTCACACTTGCTCCTTCACGTTCTCGCCAATGTTTTGCACCAGGTCTCCGTGAAGTCTGAGGAGGAAATGGCCGGAGCACAATGACAGCAATTCAGCATTTTGTCCTGGGTGTATCCACAGGTCACCAGTGCCGAGAAAGATACTTGGGTGGGTCAGTGCCGGTCTCCTGTGAAACCCCCGTTAGCCAGAATTGCTGAAACCAAGGGGGAATCAGATTTATTAAAGAGAATTAAGGGCCGAGTGTAGTGGTTCACACCTGTAATCCCAGCACTTTGGGAGGCTGAGGCGGGAGGATTGTTTGAGCCCAGGAGTTTGGACTCACCAGCGAGATTTATTTCTACAAAATGTATAAAATAGCCAGGCATGGTGGCACGTACCTGTAGTCCCAGCTACATGGGAGGCTGAGGTGGGAGAATCGCTTGAACCCAAAAGTTGGAGGCTGCAGTGAACCAGGATGGTGCCACTACACTCCAGCCTGGGTGGCAGAGTAAGACCTTGTCTTAAAAAAAAAAAAAAAGGAGGAATGAGAGGCTCTGATTAACAGGCTTGAGGAAGAAAAAGACTTTTATTTCATCCTTTTTAAAAGCATCAGGTTAGCGAAATCATGATGGTTTCTTAAATGTTTGAAGCTCGAATTGGGTTGCTTGCTTCTGTGAAGTCCAGTCTCTGAAAATCAGTCTCTCTGAGACTTTAGCATTGTGTTTGTGTGAGCCATCCCCAAGCAGGAGAGGACACTGGCCCGAATTCTAGATGGAGGGATATTGGTGCAATGTGTGTCAGTGTTCAACAGCCGGCTGGCCCAGAGAACAAGCATCCGTCTTTAGGAATACCTGAGGGGTAAACACGGCTGCCAAGGCCAACTTCAGGCTACCGCAGCCACGCCCGTGAACATGAAACTGGGATGAAACGTGCGGCATAGGCACTCACACGTAGCAGGTGCAGGCTCCAGCTCACCACTAGGTGTGTCTCTCCCTGCTGCAGACTTCTGTCTTTTTAATTTTCTTGCTATTCCACCTACAACTTTGCTATCATCTGGCTCCCTCTGCCTACATGTCAAATGCAGATAGCAAATCTGGCCAAATTGGCTGGGCACGCCGGCTCACAGTTGTAATCCCAGCACTTTGGGAGGCTGAGGTGGGTGGATCACCTGAGGTCAGACGTTCAAGACCAGCCTGGCCAAGATGGCAAAACCCCATCTCTCCAAAAATACAAAAATTAGCTGGGGATGGTGGCGCAGGCCTGTAATCCCGGCTACTTGGGAGGCTGAGACAGGAGAATCACTTGAACCTGGGAAGCAGAGGTTGCAGTGAGATTGTGCCATTCGACTACAGCCTGGGTGACAAGAGCAAAACTCTGTTGAAAAAAAGAAAAAAGAAAAGAAAATCTGGCCAAATTGAGGCTTTGAGATCCTTGCTGGTTAATGAAAATTTCCGACAATACAAGCTCTGTCCTTTTCTTCAAGATGTTATTATTTTTAAATTTGATTGCTTTGTTTTGAAACAGAATCTCACTCCGTTGCCCATGCTGGAGTGCAGTGGTGTGATCATGGCTCACTGCAGCCTCCTCCCATCTCAGCCTCCCACGTAGCTGGGACCACAGGCATGCACCACGATGCCTGGTTAATTTTATTTTTTGTACAGAAAAGGTCTTGCTATGTTGCCTAGGTTGGTCTTGAACTCCTGGGCTCAAGCGATCCTCCCACCTTGGTCTCTCAAAGTGTTGGGATTACAGGCGTGAGGCATGGCGCCCAGCCAGGATATTGTTTTAATAGATACTGTCTGGCCTGCTTGAACCCTCGTTACTTGAACCCCACGCATG
>PVKV010006582.1:56965-103916 GCA_004027835.1 Alouatta palliata
GATGCAACCGCGTTCAGGCTTTATTGGAGATCCTCCGGGCGGGCCGGGCTCACACAAGGGAGGAGAGCCAGCAACCGCGCCCAGGTGAGCCTGCTCAGGGCTTTTATAGAGTTGTGGGAACTGGGCGGGGGAAAGGGAAGGGAGAGCTGACGTTGAGGTTGGAGATTGGTTTAGCTATTGGCATGGGCGGGAAGTTGACTTGACAGTTTGGAGCCGAGCCAGGGCTTTGTTTGAGTTTGGGCGCACGCGGGGAGCATACGGGTCTTTTCAGCATGGGGGTTGGGAACTTCCCGGGGGCAGGGTGCTTCCAGCCAGGGATTTTTCAGTCAGATACTACTAGTCCAGCAAAGCTAACCGTGGAGTTTGGGGTTTCAGTTTCTCTGCCTTGAGACTGGTTTGGACCAGAGAAGTTTGCTTGCATTCAGCACCACGACTCGTTCCCTGAGAAGCATTCTATTTACTACCCAGTGAGGGAAGTAAAAAAGTTCCTCTTTAAAGTTTCTTTTCTTGTTAAAGAATAAGTGAGCTAATAACTTTGTTAAGCCTTATCCTATGTAGCTGTTAGACACGCCGTGCTTACAGGCACGTAGTACATTCTATGTCCTTGTACTTTAACCAAGATCTCTGTGCTGGACGTGCTCACAGATGTGTCCGAGCTCTCCATTGCTTTTACTTGTTTAGAAAAGTTTTAAGTTGTTAGCCAATTGGGTTTTAGTTTAGATTGTGAGGTCTGGCTCCAGCCAATGGAGTAAGGATGACCCCAAATGCATAAGGGATAAATTTGTCTGTTTTTCCTTTGTTCATTGTATTCTAGTGGCAAGATGGCTGGCAAGAATACCCTTCCTGCAGTCGAGGAAGTAAAAATTGCGTTGCTGAAAGACCCTTTGTCTTAGTGCTAATTTTTCTTTTGGACACCAAGCATCTATTTTCAACACCCTGGTTGAGAAGCCTCCTTTCCTCTGTTTCCACCTTAACTCCTTTCTCATGAGGGGAACTGAGCTCTGAGGTACTTCTCATGAAGTGGGAACCCATGAACCTAGCACAGGGGACTTCATCACAGTGTGGTGAGGTCCAAAGAGCCCCCTCCTCCCTGGCTCCAGGCAAAGAGGAGGGCAGCTCTATGTCACTGGGACCTACATGTAGGGATCTCAAGATGAACCTTCCCCAGCTCGCTGGGAGGGAGGGGGCAGGAGAGACTCACAGGAGAGAGCGTGCTATTGCTACATCTGGGTTTAACAATTTGAAGCCTGCATCCTCCCTCACCTCCTACCCTCTTGCTTCTTAAGAATAATGACTTACAGCCTGAGCAACATAGCAAGACTCTGTCGCTACAAAAAAAAAAAAAAAAAAAAAACTAGCCAGGAATGGTGGCATGCACCTGTAGTCTCAGCTACTGTGGAAGCCAAGGCAGGAGGATCACTTGAACCTAGAGTTCAAGACCAGCCTGGGCAATATAGCAAGTCCCTGTCACTACAAATAAAGCTTAAAAAATTATCCAGCTATTACGGCATATGCCTGTAGTCCCAGCTACTTCGGAGACTGAGGCAGGAGGATGGTTTGGTGCCCAGGAGTTTGAGGCTGCAGTGAGCTATGATCGCACCACTGCACTCCAGTCTGGGTGACACTGTGAGACTCTGTCTCTAAAAAAAAATAAAATGCTGATTTAGGTATGGCGCCACTATTTTGTTACACATATTATTGATACAAAGATAATGCCCGAACTTACCTATAATGCAGGAATTTATGCCAGATGGAGATGTTCTCAGATATTTAGCTGCTCCTACTGAAATTGGGAAGAGGGTGTGTCCATCCTCAGGGGGGCCCTGGACTCCAATCCTGGTTGGCCTCCTTGGTTACATGCACTCTCAGAACTGGGTGTCTTTCCTTTAGCGCCCTCAAATGCCAACAGATTCATAGATGAGGGTGGGGCAAAGTGGCTCACACCTGCAATCTCAGCACTTTGGGAGGCCAAAGTGGGCAGATTACCTGAGGCTGGAAGTTTGAGACCAGCCTGACCAACCTGGAGAAACCCGTCTCTACTAAAAGTACAAAATTAGCTGGGCGTGGTGGCACATGCCTATAATCCCAGCTACTCGGGAGGCTGAGTGGGGAGAATCACTTGAACCCAGAAGTCAGAGGTTGTGGTGAGCTGAGATCGTACCATTGCACTCCAGCCTGGGCAACAAGAATGAAACTCAGTCTCAAAAACAAACAAACACACAAACAAACAAACCAGATTCATAGATGAATGTCTGTCTCTGCCCCTAGGATGCAAGGGAGGAGGGGTATGGGTACCACTTTACTCTTGGTGACTGGAGCTCAGAAAATCTGTATTGAAGAAGAAAGGAAGGCTGGGAGAGGGAGAAAGTGAGAGGAAGGAATAAAGGGAGGGAGACAGGGAGAAGGAAGGAGAGAAGAAGGAAGGGGAGAGAGGAAGGAAGGGCGGGAGGAAAGAAGAGGGAAGGAGGAATAAAAACCAACTACAGAAGATGGAAAGAGCTTCAGGCCCCAAGATGTGCCACCTCCCAGCAGCTCAGACATCTTCCTGACCCTCAGGTAGGGCCTCTGAGCCGGAGGGCCCAGCTTCCTCCCTGCCTGCCCTTGGGGCTGGCTGGCCAACCAACATTTACCTCCTGGAGCTCTCCGCTGGGGAAGGCAGGGGAGATGACAGATCTGAGCCGTTTCCATTTCTCATGCACAGTGATGATAAGGCCCGATTCCAAAATTCTGTTTCAATGCAATTTCTAAAGCAGATCAAGCGAATGGGAGCAGGTACAGCTTGGGTTACAGAGTGCAGCTTGGGAGTTTCTCCAAGGAAGGATTAGATAGATACACTGCCAAAAGCTTTCTTTTTTAAAGGAATCAGATCATGTGTGACATTGCCTTCTTCCCAGGGCATTCAGAAGGAGCGTGACAGCAAGGTAGACTGTGGGGGCCGGAAGGGGGGTGACGTTTTCGCAGATTTGGGAGCCACAAGCAGAGAGCTAACCCTGGAAACCACTCCTGGGGTGGGGCGACCTCTATCATTAGTGTTGGGGGTCTCAGAGGAGATTCCTCTGAAGAACTAGTGAACTATGTCTTTGCTGGGAGTTTAACTGGGGAAAGAATTAGGCGTGAATATTTCAGACCCATTGTCTTTTTCAGCCTGAGAAAAGACTGTCAAAACCTCACCTGAAGAATGGATAGACCTCTCCTGACCCTCTCCCAAATGTGAAGACACTCAGGTACCTGAAGGGCTGTGATTTGCCAAGGCCACGTGGCTGATTTAAGTCAAAACTGGAACCAGAGACTGGGTCTGGGGCGTTTGCCACTAACAATAGACTGAAAAAAAGGAGGAAAGAAACTTTCCTAAAAATCGACGTCCAACGTGTTTTGGCACCGTGTAATGTTTGTAATACTGAGTTAACGGTGAGAGGAAGGGTGACTATGAAGTCTATTAAAATGCAATCATACTTAATGGCAAAAGACTGCTTCTCCCCTGAGATGAGGCACAAGGAGAGGATGTCTACCTTTAGTACTGCCATTCAACATAGTATTACAAGTTCTAGCCAGCATGCGAAGTAAAGAAAAGGAAATGAAATACATATGGATCAGAAACGAAGAAATAAAACTGTCCCTACATGCAGAAGGCATAATTGTCTACTTAGAAAATCTAAGGAATTACACAAAATACCTCATAGAACTCAAGTGAATTCAGTAAAGTGCAGTACATAAGAGGAACACGCAAGAATTATTTTTTTCTCTATTCTACCCATGGACACACAGAAACCAAGATTAAAAATACAATACCATCTAAAAATCGCTAAAAAAAAAAAAAAGAATTATTTAGGTGAAAAATTAACAAAATATGCACCTGACTTGCATGCTGAAAGCTACAAAATGGTTACTAAATAAATAGAAGCACTTAAAAAAAAGGAGTGATATTCCATGTTCATGGATAAGGCTCATCAAAGGAAAGATGTTGACTCTCCCCCAAGAATTTTGGACTTAACACAATCCCTATCAAAATGCCAGCAAGAATTTTTGTGTGTGTAGATATGGACAAGATTATTCTAAAATTTACATGGGAAATGGGAAGGTAAAGAAGCCAGAATAGCTAAAAACAATTCTGAATAAGAAGAGTGAAGTGAGAATAATCTATCTGATATCAAGACTGACCAAGCTAGAGTAATCAAGACTGTGCTCTTGGCAGAGGGCGAGAGACATAGATTAAAGGAACCAAATAGAAAACCCAGAAATAGCCCAACGTGTGATGGCCAACTGCTTTTTGACAAAAGTGTGAAAGCCATCCAATGGAGGAGAGAAAGCCTTTTCAACAAATAACAAATTGAAAACAAATTGTTAACAAATTAAAAACAAAAAAACAAAAATGAGTATTGAATTGCTGTGTGATTGCCCCAGCAATTCAATATCCATAGGCTAAAATATCAACCTCCATCTAAATCTTAGACTTACATAAAAACTAACCCCAAAGCGATCACGGACTTAATGTGAAACATGAAACTAAAACTTTCAGAAAAAACAAGCCAGGTGTGGTGGCTCATGCCAGTCATCCCAACACTTTGGGAGGCCAAGGTGGGCGGATCACCTGAGGTCAGGAGTGTGAGACCAGCCTAGCCAACATGGTGAGACCCATCTCTACTAAAACTACAAAATTAGCCAGGCCTGGTGGTGCACACCTATGGTCCCAGCTACTTGGGAGGCTGAGGCAGGAGAATCACCTGAACCCAAGACACAGAGGTGCTGTGAGCTGAGTTTGTGCCACTGCACTCCAGCCTGGGCAACAGAGCGAGACTCTGTCTTAAAAAAAAAGGAAAGAAAAACATAAAAAATCTTCAGGATGTAGGGCCTGGTAACTCATTCTTAGGCACGAAGCCAAAGTATGATCTATGCAAGAAAAAAGATCAATAAATTGAACTTCATCAAATTTAAAAGTGAAAGACCCTGTGAAGAGAAGAGAAAGGCAAGCTACAGACTATCAGCAAATATTTGCAAATCATGCCTCTAACAAAGTACTCACCCAGAATATATAAAGAATTCTTAAACTGAACAGCTGAAAAAAGCAAATAATCCAATTAGAAAATGGGTCAAGGACAAGATATTTTACTGAAAAGGATATAGGATGGCAAATGTGCCCATGAAAAGATGTTCAGCATCACCACCTAGCAGGGAAATGCAGATTCAAACCACAGTGAGACATTGCCACACACCTGTCAAGCTGGTGAAAATAAAAACTAGGGACAGGACTAAATGCTGTTGAAGAAGTGCAGAAAATGGTTTCCTCCCACATTGCTGGTGGGATGTAAAAATGGTACAATTGCTCTAAAAAATAGTCTGACAGTTTCTGACAAAAAGAAACACACTTCACCAAATAATCTAGCAAACACATTCCTGGACATTTCTCCCTCTGGAAGAAAAACTTAACGTAGGCACAAAAGCCTACATGCAAATGTTCACAGCAGCTTCATGTATGTAAACCAAAACCTGGAAACAACCGATTATCCTCCAATAGGGGAAGGGTTAAACAAACAGTTCTACCTCCATACTATGCATTGAAAAAAAAAAACAACAACAAATACTGACCAGGTGCAGTGGCTCACGTCTGTAATCCTAGCACTTTGGGAGGTCAAGGCGGGCAGATCACGAGGTCAGGAATTCGAGACCAGCCTGGCTAACATGGTGCCACCCCGTCTCTACTAAAAATACAAAAATTAGCCAGACATGGTGGCACACATCTGTAATCCCATCTACTCTGGAGGCTGAGGCAGGAGAATTGCTTGAACCCGGGAGGCAGAGGTTGCAATGAGACGAGATCGCGCCATTGCACTCCAGCCTGGGTGACAGAGCGAGACTCTGTCTCAAAAAAAAAAAAAAAAAGAAAAGAAAAAAATGCCAATCTCAGAAAGTCACATCTACCTAAGATTCTCAAAATGACAAAATCGTAGTGAAGGAAAACAGATGAGTGGTTGCCAGGTAGGAATGTCACAGATGAGGCAGGTGGGTGTAACCATAGAGGGGACAGCTTGGTGACCTTTCTGGGGCGGACAATTCTGTATCTTAATGACAGTAGGTTTTATGTGAATTTGCAGCAGTGGCAAAATGGCATAGAACTAGACGCACGATATACCAGCTGTGCTCATCTGAGCTTTCTGGGTTTTCTCTTGAACTGTAGTTGAGTGAAGGGCACAAATGAGGACCATGAGAGTCCCCTGGGTGACCTTCCCTTGCCTGTAAGAGCCAATAGCTTTTAACTGTCCATTTGTAGGAAAGTGCATAAACTGTGTAAAAATGAAACTGGGGCAATCTATGCAGCAACTAAACGCATTTAATCAATTAGTATGTTTAATGCAGCCATTTACTGTATTCAGACAAATCCAATTTCTGGATTTGCCTCTCTTTTTTTTTCCCTCAAAGATGGAGTCTCGCTCTGTCACCTAGGCTGGAGTGCAGTGGCATGATCTCGGCTCACTGCAAACTCTGCCTCCTGGGTTCAAGTGATTCTCCTGTGTCAGCCTCCCAAGTAGCTGGGATTACAGACACCCGTCATCATGCTGTCTAATTTTTGTATTTTTGTAGAGATGAGCCTTCACCCTATTGGCCAGGCTGGTCTTGAACTCCTGACCTCAGGTGATCTGCCCACCTTGGCCTCCCAAAGTGCTGGGATTACAGGTGTGAGCCACCACACACAGCATCAGATAGAATCTTTTTTTTGACGCAAAGTTGGTTGGAAGATCTTGAAACTCTCTAGACCAGGAAAGCCTTTCTCCTTTTGTGCAATTTTGTACAAATTGAGGCTGAACTTTTGAGTGTGGACCAAACGCAGTTGCCATGGAAGCAAAGGGTCTCCTTTTATCTTTGTGCTCTTCTTCCTGAGATCCTGGCAGTAACTGGTTATGACGGTTTTTCCACAGCATTGTGCAGCCACTGCGTATAGGGCAGGGAGGACTGCAGCGTGCTAAGATCCAGTCATGTCTTTGATGATGCGAAGGAGGAAAAATTAAGACGCAAAGCCTAAGGCTTACCATGGCCTCTGAGTGACTGGTGTTCGTGTCCTGCTGGGCCCATGTTGGAAATAGATGCGGGAAACAGATGCTCATTGCCGCAAAGAAAAATTAGCACTGAGACAAAGGATCTTTCAGCAACCCAATTTTTACTTCCTGAGCTGCAGGAAGGGTACCCTCACTAGCCAACTTGTCACAAGAGTACAGTGAACAAAGGAAAACACACAAATTTATTGCTTGCAAATTTGGGGTGGTCCTTACTGCTGTGTTTGATCTCCATTGGCTGGAGCCAGCCCTCACAATCTAAACTAAAACCCGATTGGCTAACAACTTAAAACTTTTCTGAACAGGTAAAAACAGTGGAGAGTTGGGACATGCCTGTGAGCACGTCCAGCACAGATATCTTGGTTAAAGTACAAGGACATAGAATGTACTACGTGCCTGTAAGCATGGCATGTCTAACAGCTACATAGGATAGGGCTTAACAAAGTTATTAGCACACTTATGATTTAACAAGAAAGGAAACTTTAAAAAGGAAGTTTTCTACTTCCCACAGCCGGTTCCTTGGTGTGTAATCTGAGCTCCTTGCCGGGAAGAGACCAGTCTTCAACATGGGCCTCCCCATTGCTGAATCCCGTTCTGTGTGGCAGGAACCTTATTTGAAATGACTTCACTTATTTTCTGTCCACCCCCCACTCAGAACATCAGCTCTGTGAGTGAAGACAATTACCTTGTCTGTCTTACCTGTCCCCAGCACATAGAGGTGGCTCAACTCCTGGCAGACCCTGGGGAAGGTCCCAGACAGCTTAAGATCCCCACCCCTGCAGGTTTACATCATAGAGATCCAGAAGGCTGTCTGTCCTCAAGCTGTAGCCATTGTATTTAAACACAAGTCAGGTTTGGGTAGGGGTTCTGCAGTCACTCTCGACCTGACTCAACAACGGTGGGCTAGGGATGGCTATTGGCTGCTTTCAGAGGACAAAATGCAACCAGTCAACCCAGACCCTCTGTCCATCCACACTTTTGTTCATTACAGAGGTTCTAAGTCAACCCCTTGTGGATAATTGACACAGTTAAGAGAATGGTTTGAAGACTGATAAAAGCTTTAGGTTCTGGGGGCCCAGAACAAATTCTATTAACAGGTAATTCCCCTTTGTTCCTCCCCAGAGAGGGCCACCCTGCACAAAAGTTAACATGAGTAGACAGTTACAGTGGAGACAAATGGGTGTGGGGTAAACAGACTTAAACTGGGAAAATCCTCCTCCCTATTTTCTCCCTAACTTAATGGACCGGCTGGCCGCCTTCAGCCTGCCCCAATAAAACCTTTTGGCCTTCCAAAAGGTTTGAGGCTATAATCCATAACCTTCCCCTAATGTTTTCTGTAATATTTTGCCACCACCTCGAGTGAATAGCAAGATGGGACAAGACTCCCAGCCACCCAATGACTTTCACTTGTTATGAAAGTTTTTCCTTGGAGACTCCTGGATGGCAGGGATAGCTGGGTCCGGTCACCTCCGGCTGGGCACTTTCTGCCTTATTTCCAATGATTGGAAATCTCTGTTTCCTCCCTTTCCATTTTTATCTGTCCCCAGAATGTCCCGCCCTTCTTTCTCAGGATCCGTTGACCCTTCCCCATCATAAGGCATCCCCAGCTTCCTCCTGCCTGCCATGAGCCCTGCTGGCCCTTGACACTTAAAACAGCAGCAGTGGCAGCAGCAGGAAGGAGCTAACGTCTGTGGAACTATTTTTATTTATTTATTTTTATTATTTTTTTGAGACAGAGTCTCGCTCTTGTCGCCCAGGCTGGAGTGCAGTGGTGTGATCTCAGCTCACTACAACCTCTGCCTCCCGGGTTCAAGCAATTCTCCTGCTTCAGTCTCCTGATTAGCTGGGACTACAGGCACATGCCACCAAGCCTGGCTAATTTTTGTATTTTTAGTAGAGATGGGTTTTTGCCATGTTGGCCAGGCTGGTCTCGAACTCCTGACCTCAGGTGACCCACCTGCCTTGGCCTCCCAACGTGCTAGATTACAGGGGTGAGCTACATGTCTGTGGAACCATTAAAAGCAGCCAGGACTGTGTTGGCGTGCACGTGCATCTGAGGCACTTGTGTCTACAGCTGCGATGTGGTCGAGGCGTCACTTGGCATCTGGAACTTTTCTCTGTGTATTCTGCCAGGTCAAGCCATGTCTTATCCTTCTCTGCAACCCCCTGGCAGTGGCCTGGTGAGTCCAGGGACTCAGGGATGGAATGGGTGGGGAACCTTCCTGAATGCCTTCCTGATGTTGCCCGAGGCTTGGCCCTGTGTGGGGAACTCAAGTCAGCTGCTGGGCCCTGGGTGGCTCGGATGGTATAGGGGGCAGCTGCAGATCCCTCCTGCCATACCCGGAGCCCAGGTTTGTGCTGTCTCCAGGCCCTGAGATTCCTGCTCTTCCTACAGCAGCTGCTTCTTTCCCACCCCTTGTCCTCACCCCATCCAGCATCCCTGGCCCCCAGATCCCAGGGGAAGCTCCGTTGCTTCCCATCTCCAATTAATCCCCTGATGGAGGTGGGGACCACTTGCCCCCCACACCACCCTGCCGCAGGCAAATGTTAAAAATCACAAGATCCGGAAATTTGGAAAGGAGACTTTAGTTTTTATAAAGAGCCACAGCCTGTGGCACAGGCTAAGGGAACCCTCCAGGGGAATGGGCCGGCTAGGTTGTAAGATGCTCATGGAAACAGAGTGTAAGACTCCAGAAAGCAGAAACCAACAGGTGCATTTTGATTTAGAAAAATGTAAATAGGTCATCTACGTGAGTACTGCACACAACACGTCATCAGCTGGTGCAAGCCAGAGAAGGAGCAGGGTTTCGACAGCATCGGATGCAGAATTTGGGCTTCCCGCACACACACTGGGAAGACAGCCGTTCACAGCCTGCCTCTAGGGGACACAGTCACAGTCACACAACCCTCTTGACCCCTGACATCCTGTAGTGTCTTTGGTTTAGCTGCCTCTGGCTCAACCTGGCTCAACTGGCTATTTCCTCAGCCCAGCCACGGGGATGAATTTCTCTGCCCGTTGGCTAGATGGGAGCAGCTTGTCAACAGAGGGCAGGCAAATTGGCTGGTGGTAGATTTGGTTAAACAACCTCCCTGACAGCAGACAGGGGCATTGGGCGAACGATCTGACCACCTGAACCTCCTCTCCGCCAACACGTGCTTCCTCATGCCGTTAATCATGTTTTGCAACAATCTCTGCTAAGAGCCACCAAGATTCTTTGTGGTCTAATTGAGATTCCAGCGGGTTTCCAGTTTTAGTCTGAGCTGGAATCTGACTCATTCGGAAGGCAACAGAACATCCAGAGCCAGATTTAGCAGTGATTGTCCTGGCTGTGACAAAAGACAATCAGAATTAGAGGCTACTCAGAAAGGGAAAACAGAGGATGGGATGTAGGGTGCCGGTGTGGAAGAGTGGGCTTTAGCTGCCTAAGCTTTTAAGTCAAGCGTTATAAATATTATAAATTAATAAATACATTTATAAAGATTATAAATAAATATTTCTGAAACTACAAAATATATTTTTAAAATGCATGACACTTTCCAGTACAGATCATTCTGAATGGACGATGGGACTGACCCAAGACTGATACAATTTCAGATGTGTCAGATGATTCAGATGTGTCAGATGGGACTGATACAATTTCTTATCCAAAAGATGCTAAGTTACCCCCAGATGAAATGCTGACTGCAGTCCATCTTCAGTGTGGGATGGTTAAAGCCCATACAGGGCGCCGCCTCCTCTCCAGGGACGGAAACCCTCACTTAGGAGGGAGGCGGAATCGGAACGAACCCTTGCTTCCCCGAGGACGGCCGCGCAGTGGGATCCTCCAGCGTTTCCCGCTCGGGCCGATGACTCCCCGGCTGTGCACTCGGCACGGTTTTTTTTTTTTTTCCCATAAATAAAGGTTTTATTGGTCAGTTTGGGTGAGTGACGAACTGACACATCCCCAATTCACTATTCCACATATCCAAGCCCCTGACGTGGCAAGAGGAGAAGCTAAGCTTATTGATGGTGGGCAACGGGTGGGAGATGGAAAGGACCCGAAGGCCTCTGAGGGTTAACAAGGCTACCGGGACCGGAACCAACGTCCTAGGAATAAGTCCAGGATGGAGAAGGCATCACCCAGGGCTGGAGGTCTTGGTGATTCTGGATCACCCTAGGACTGCTCTCTGCTTCATGTCGGGTTACTGTGGCCTCTGTCCAGCCCTCACTGTCTACCACCGTCCTGCGCTCCTCCACTCTCCCATCTGGCTTAGCGATCTTGGTCACAGAGATGCTCTTGAAATAGGATTTGGTCTGGGGCTGTAGAACCGAGCCAAGACCCTCCTGGGCAAGCCGGGAAAAAAGATCATTGTCCTCTCTGGTTCTAGGATGGGGTCCACAGGCCACATGTCATCAAACCTATGAAATGGTCTCTGGGAGACCAGTCTGGTGCTGGTTTGGGGGATTCACTTCTTGCATCACTCTCCAAGACCCCCCCAAAGATCCTGGGCTGGTGACTATCTGGATACTTAAGCATTGAGTCCCGAAGTGTTCGTCCCTCCCACGGTCTCTCACCAGGTGTCTCTGACTCAGGACCTGGAATTTCAGGAAGATGAGTTATAA
The DNA here is from genome assembly GCA_004027835.1 of Alouatta palliata. Lineage (NCBI taxonomy): Eukaryota > Metazoa > Chordata > Mammalia > Primates > Atelidae > Alouatta > Alouatta palliata. The sequence continues at coordinate 68,615 of PVKV010006582.1, forward strand.
ATTTTGTTTTAAGAGGGGCTATTTTTTTCGTTTACTTAAAACCCTACCTGTATGAATGGGTTGACGGTGAAAGCTTGGAGTGGTTGGGTTGGGTCATCTCTGACCTACTCGTGAGGGCAGGTGTCCTGGTCTTTTGTCCCTGGTTTTCCTGTGAACACCTGGGCGGCCAGGGTGGGATGGTTCACACATTGACTGGTGGACCCTGTTTCTTACCTGAAGTTCCCTGAGATGGTGGTGGTGGAAGCAATGGTGACAATAGGAATAAACTAACAAACGCTAATATATCTTTGGCGTCTTCACACTGCTTTCTCACTAACTTTCCATGTGAGCCTCAAAGTGAAAAGAAAACATTTATGCGGCCAACAAACATGAAATAAAGCTTATCATCACTGGTCAGTAGAGAAATGCAAATCAAAACCGCAATGAGATACCATCTCATGCCAGTTAGAATGGCAATCATTAAAAAGTCAGGAAACAGATGCTGGAGAAGATGTGGAGAAATAGGAATGCTTTTACACTGTTGGTGGGAGTGTAAATTAGTTCAGCCGTTGTGGAAGACAGTGTGGCGATTCCTCAAGGATCTAGAACCAGAAATACCATTTGACCCAGCAATCTCATTACTGGTTATATACCCAAAGGATTATAAATCATGCTATTATATAAACACGTGCACATGTATGTTTATTGCAGCACTGTTCACAATAGCAAAGACTTGGAACCAACCCAAATGCCCATCAATGATAGACTGGATAAAGAAAATGTGGCACATATACACCATGGAATACTATACAGCCCTAAAAAAGGATGAGTTCATGTCCTTTGCAGGGAAATCGATGAAGCTGGAAACCATCATTCTTAGCAAACTAACACAAGAACAGAAAACCAAGCACTGCATATTCTCACTTATAAGTGGGAGCTGAACAACGAGAACACATGGACACAGATAGGAGAAGGAGAGGAACATCACACACTGGGGCCTGTCGGGGGGTGGGGGGGCAGGGGAAGGATAACATTAAGAGAAATATCTAATGGTGACAACGGGTTGATGGGTGCAGTAAACCACCATGGCAGGTTCATACCTATGTAACAAACCTGCACGTTCTGCACAGGTATCTCAGAACTTAAAGTATAATAATAATAAAATAAAAATTTTAAAACCTAGTGTTACATTATGGAAAAGAAAACAATTAGAGAAGGATGTGATTTTTCCCAAGACCACACACCTAAGAAGTGGCTTGTTCTCTCCAGCTGAGGACTGTGCCCATTGCGTAGGAGGCCAAGAGAAGACAGACACTGAGTGCTGGTGAGGGTGGGCACCCCAGCCTGGATGCCTGGGCATCTCAGGTTTTCTCTTTTTTATCGGGAAGAATAACACATGTCCACGGTGAGAAATGCAAGCAGTGTGAAGTCTGGTTCCTTTCCTTTCGTTCTTTCTGGAGGCAACCCCTGTTATCAATTTCTTGTCCATCTTTCCAGAGATAGTTTCTACTCTTTCTAGCATATGTATGTGTGTTTACACACACATATGGAAATGGCTATCTTCATGCATGTAATCCCATTTCATTCCTTTTTTTTTTTTGAGATGGGGTCTCGCTTTGTCACCCAGGCTGGAGTGCAGTGGTACAATCTTGGCTCACTGCAACCTCTGCCTCCTGAGTTCAAGCGATTCTCCTTCCTCAGCCTCCCAAGTAGCTGGGACTACAGGTGTGTGCCACCACGCCTGGCTAATTTTTTATATTTTTAGTAGAGATGGGGTTTCACCGTGTTAGCCAGGATGGTCTCGATCTCCTGACCCCAGGTGATCCGTCTGCCTTGGCCTCCCAAAGTGCTGGGATTACAGGCGTGAGCCACTGCACCTGACACATCTCACTCTATTAAACAGCTGCATGGGTTCCCATGTGTGGAGTAGCATAATTCATTTTCTAAATCCCCTTCAGATGGACATTTAGGTTGTTTCAAGTCTTACATAATGAAAAACAACACAATGCTTGCTTTCTTTCCCTTTTAATTATTTTTTAAATGAAAGTAACATATGTAAAAGTCAAATAGTAAAAGAAAACATGTCATAAAAGCTGACGGTCACTTGTGTGGTCTCTGCTCCAGGTCTGCTTACCCTGCCACAGCCCTGCAGCCCTGACACTGCATCCTAGGCTGTCACTTCCTATTCCTTTATCTACTCAATCTTGTACTTATCCTCATCTGTCTTTCTTTTTTTTTTTCTGAGATGGAGTCTTGCTCTCTCACCCAGGCTAGAGTGCAGTGGCACCATCTTGGCTCACTGCAACCTCTGCCCCCTGGGTTTAAGCAATTCTCCTGCCTCAGCCTCCACAGTGGCTGGGACTACAGGGATGTGCCATTATGCCTGGCTAATTTTTGTGTTTTTAGTAGAAATGGGATTTCACCATGTTGGCCAGGCTGGTCTCAAACTCCTGACCTCGTGATCTGCCCACCTGGGCCTCTCAAAGTGCTGGGATTACAGGTGTGAGCCACCATGTCTGGCCCTCCTCTTTCTAAGTACTGTGCTTGTGCTGTGACTTTGATCATTTTTGATCATTTTTTTTTTTTTTTACAGTTTATGACTCCTCAGTCAGGAATTGTAAGCCTTAGCCCTCAACCTGTTCACAAATATTACAAACATTGCCCTCCCACACTTCCCAACAGAGTTATATCACAATTTGTGAACAAATCAATACACAAAGTTCAACATATAATGGCTACTTAAATACTACCCACAACTGAGCCATGTAGTGTACTATGGAGACATTTCCTTTCTCATATGACTCTGCACGTGTGGCAGACATTTCAGCAGATTCCAAAAATCCAGGAATACTGGCCTCACTGGCAGATCAGGCAAGTCCAGGGAAGAGGAGTTCCCTGAAAGTGACTGGCCTGGTTCTAAGGCAGCCCTTTCCATGTGTTACAGAGCAGGTCTCTAAAAGTGGCCCTCAGAGGGAATGTGGCATGCAGGGTTTGCATCAGAGTCCACACTTATGGAGGGAGGAAGGACAGTATTGGGCAGAGTTCAGCCATGCTGTGGGGCTGGCAGAGGCTTGGCCCAACTCCCTGGGAACTTCAGGGTAAACGTGTCCCACCAGAGTTATTCCCTGTCCAGCTAAAATGGCCAGGCCTTCCTTCATATACCCACTTCCATCAGCCAGAGATGTGGATGCTCCTGGAAGAATGAGTCCTTGGGTAAGGCAAGTCTGCAGCTGAGGCAAATCCTGAAGGCACTGGAGGCCTTCTCTGCAACGTGGTATTACGCTCTTTCTTGACAGGGGTTTAGGGGGTGCACGTCTGTGTCCACCCTGTGCATGCATGGTGTATACACATATACAACCCACATACACATATGCATACGCTCACACGCAAATGGAAGCATGCTTATTTTGCACTTAATGGTATGATTTGGAGATTGCTGTGCCCCTACCATGGGCCCAGAGTTTGGTTACAGGCAGGCTGCAAGGCAGGTAGCATCCGACGTGCTGCCGTCTCCCCGAAGCACCCAGCATGTGGGGATTGTAGGTCAGAGTTGGTATGGGGGTGTGCAAACAAGGAAGAGAGGACAAACTCTAACCTCACGGGACTCATGGCCTAGTCATGGGGAGGATGCAAAAATCACGAAGGAACAAGGTCCCAGGGTGTGGCCTTCCAGAGAGAGTGGGTGGTTGGGGATTGGGGGGAACCAGGCTGGCTGGAACCATTGGGAGTGGGAAGGGATGGTTCCTGAGGAAGGGACTGAGCATGGGCTGAGCAGGAAGTGCAGAGTAGAGAAACACATCACTGGTGGAGAAAGTAGGAGCAATGAGTGTGAGAGGGTGCAGTGAGGGAGCCCAGGCCAGGCCACACCTGTGCTGGAGGCTCTGCAGGGGGCCCACTGGGAGGCTGAGTGGCCCCTGTCTCCAAGAGAGATGCCTTCGGAGACCTTCCAAAGGACTTGCTGGATCTCCACCAGGTTTCTGCCATACCTCACCTCTGTGGCAAGCGAGTCCCGGATTCTCCCATTCTCTGGCACTCAACATCCTTGCAAAACGTTCCCTAAGATAGAGAGAGGAGAGGGACCCATCCCTGCAAACCTGGGACTCCACCAGGGGAATGGGATTCGCTTCGTGGCCTCCCTTTGGGGACCCCATGGGGCTCTCTGGACCCACTAGGTCTGCAGGCCAAATCTATCAGTGGCAGCTGAAGAATCCCACACACACGGATGCATTTTCAAAATGCCTCAGAAATATGACTTTTTTTGTAATTAAAATATTTGAGTCTGGATGCAGTTTAGCCCCATAATATAGTGGTTTGCTTAATGACTGCAGAATATTGTCTTATCTGAGGAGAAGCAGGACATTTTAAGACCACAGAGTCCAGAATTCACAGCTTGGAATTTTTACCCATGCTGGCTGTTAATTGACTTGAGCCATTAAAGGGAAAGAATTTCTGGCAAATCCTGAGGTACTTGTGCAAATCCGTAGACATGCTCAAATCCTTTTAAAATAAGCATCCGGCGAGCCAACCATTTTAGAAAAATAGGCTGCCTCGTCGGAAGGTTTGCAAAGGCTTCTGTGGTTCCCAAATAGTTTCTGCACATGGTTCCACTTCCTGACAAAGACCAAACCTCTAAAACCTAACCGCATATTTAACAGACACTGGCAGAACTGTGAGGAATTTTGATTTTCTTGGGAAGTATGGAAAGACCTCATTGCCCACCTCAGAGCCATGTCTTGGTCTGCCATATTTTTTGGCATTGTGGGTCTTGCCTGGCTGTGGTATAAACCAGGGCACACAGGAGAGTCCTGTCCTGTATTTTAGCAGAGATGAGGTTTCACCGTGTTGGCCAGGATGGTCTCAATCTCCTGACCTCGTGATCTGCCTGCCTTGGCTTCCTAAAGTGCTGGGATTACAGGCGTGAGCCACCATGCCCTGCATTGTGGAGGTATTCCTATCTAATTTTCATTCAACAAGACAGGGCAGTTCTTTTCTCTGGGCTAACCAGTTGCATTTAAAACTTTCTTCCATGAACTTTTCAACAATAGCAGTAATGACGGGGCTTTGCATAACCTATCCTTATGCCTTTCCTCTTTATAATAGGAGAGGATGATGTGGGGAAAATAAAATCTTCTGAGCAGCATGTGTGTTCAGCCCACGAAGTCACAGTAATGATGCCAGGCTCCGAGCTGTAGGGAGAGGTGCCTGCCTCCTACCAGGATAATGGCCCACGGATCTGAGGGTGACTGCAGACAGCCTCCTGGGAGGCAGTGCTGTGAAGTGGTCAGACCTAGGGACCAGGCTCTGGAGTCCCCAGCCGCTCAGGTTCGGAGCTGATCTGTCCCTGGCCAGCTGGCTACCCCTGGGCAGATGGCTTCACCACTCTGAGTGCGTTTCCTCATCTACAAAATGGGACCTCCACCGTACCTACCTCACAGGGTGCTGGAGGGAGTTCTGTGGACTAACAAGAGCACAGAACATCATCTGGCACATGGTGTGCATTCAGTAAATGTCAACCTTTCCCACAGCAGCTGCAACTTCTGAAATATTGGAGGTGGTGGAAAATGTGCAGATTTACACGTCAGATTATGGAGGGTGGTAGGATGTAGGCTGGCCATGGTGAGAAAAGGAAGGTGTTTTTACCTGGGGCTTATCAGCGGCAGACTGCTTCCGGAGCAAAAGGGCAACGCTGGCAAGGTCAGAACCCCAGCCCCTCCCCAGCCCCTCCTCCAGGCAGCATGGCTTCCTTGCTGCATTGGAATCACTTGGGGAGCTTTCAAAACAAATCAGATGACTGCACCCGATCCCCAGAGACTGATTTAACTGGCCTGGGTGTGGCCTGGACACTGAGATTTCTAATATTCCTGGGCCACTGAGATCCTAAAGCCTGCGGGTGATAAAGGGGCAGCCATGCTTCCTCCTGGTGGCCCCGGCATTGCAGCCGCAGGGGCCCCGTGTTTCACAGAAGCCCAGGGTTCCCTCAGTGATTGGCAGATGCCTTTGAAAATTCTGCTGCAGGCACCTTGCAGTCCCAGCACTTAGGGAGGCTGAGGCGGGAGGATCACTCGAGCCCTGGAGGTTAGCATTGCAGTGAGCTATGATTATACCATTGCACTCCATCCTGGGAAACAGGGTGAGATCCTGTCCTTAAAAGGAAAGAAACAAGGAAAATCCCACTTCCAAAAGGGAAGGGAAACATCCTCGTCTCATTCCCAGAGCACACCCGGAGCCTGACAAACTATGGTGTGGCCAGACCCCTTAGGAGGGGAAGGCCATCTTGCTTACAGCTCTGCTTCCTCCACCCAAGGCAAAGTTTGGCTCTGAGCTGTTCTTCCTCTTCTAGGCACCTGTGAAGTCTCTGGTAGTCCAGCCAGGTGGTGGGTGGAGTTGGGCTGGCCCTGGGAATGCTGCTGGTTCAGGCAGAAAGTCTCCCTGGCTCAGGCTCTGTGCTGCCTCAGGCCACCCTGCAAGGGTGTGAAGTGGTTTTCACACCGACCTCAGCTCCAGTCTGGGGGATGCTCACTGCCTGTACACACCTGTCAACAGGATGGGCTCTGATAAACGTAAGGGTGTGTGGGGGGAAGGCAGAGGGGTCCAGTACAGCACTGGGGTGAAGGAAGTGGTTCATCTTCGGGTGAAGTCCCAGTGGTTCATATTTACAACCTTAGAATTCAAGAAGGTTCCTAAGGCCTCCCGAGTCACTCCATCCACACTTGAAGAAAACCACAAGCGCTTAAGGAACAAAATTATGTTTTTATTAAAAATTGTACCCATAGCACCTCTCTGTCTTCCTACAAGTTGTTTATTTTTTTCTTTTTCTTTTTTTTTAAACGAGATCTGGTTTTCTACACAATTTCAGAAAATGTTGTAGGGAACACTTCAGGGCTGACCGGGGCACTCCCTAAACCAGAAGGTGACGCGGGAAGGAGATGTGTCCCAGCGGGCAAGCTCAGCTCAGGAGTTTCCACTTGTCCTCACCTTTCAGACTGGATCCATGCTACAGGGACACGGACCGACAGGGAGCCGCACTTAGGAACACAGACGGGTTGCTCACTGGGAGAATAGCTACACTGTGTGCCATGAATGCATAATAAATAAAAACCATGCTACTAGCCGTTACGCAAACACCATGCTTCAGCCCAGTCACAGTCAGATACAAGCACGGCCTCCAGAGAACCATACAGTGAGCCACCTCCCGGGGCTGTGGAGGCGCCTTCTGTGCAGTGGCCGTCTGTGCCTCCTCTCCCCGGGGTCCCTCATTATTTTGCTATGGCATTGAATGAAGTGCGCCTCATAAAAGCAGGCAGGGAGAGAAGGTGAAGGGGAGGCTGGGGAGAGGGCCTTGGGCTGGACTGATTCACCCAGGTGGCCGCGCAGGAGGCCGAGGGGACACGGCCTAGTGACTCTCAGCTCACCTGCCTGGAACCTGTGCCCTGGCGCCTGAGGAGGAGGGCGCGCTGCACACCCATCCCTGAGGCTCACACGGAGCCTCCTTGGCCCTCCGTGACCGCATCCTCACAGGGCCAAACAATCTGAAATGAACCGTGTCAGGGGTTGGGGAATGGGGAGGGATTGGGAGGTAAGTGTGGGAGGGTAGGGAGACTCAGCCACTGCCATCACGAAGCACCTGCAAGGTGTGACTTTCGGCGCAGTAGGAGAGAGCGGGAGCGTGTTGCGCCTAGGCTGGCTTAGAGACATTTTGCTCGTCCTCTTCTCAAAACCGAGATTAAAATACAATATCCATCTTCCTAGGGTGTGATTTTCTTTCCCTTCCCTGAAGATGAGGAGTTAGGAATCGATGCTTCTGAAAGCCTGTATTGCTCTAAAAGGCTGAAATCGACCTGGAAACACTCAACTCTGTTCCTCTGCACAGGTGGTTCTCGTGGGACAGGGTCCCTCTGAGTGACGGGCACACGCGCCGTCCCAAGCACAGTCCAGCAGCGGCCAGGAGGCCAGCACAGCTTCGGACGGTACACCCCGTACAAATCAAGGTTTACTAAGAGTGGAGGGAGACAGAAAACACGAGCTTGAAACGAAAGTGTCATGATGCCGTATCGAAAACCCAAGAGCAAAACACACCTTGAACCTGTCTCCCGGGCATGTGAAGCCACGTCCTTACGGCTAAGGGAGCAGTCGGAGCGCACAGAAGGCAGCGCTGTCCTTATTCTCCATTTATCGCTTCTCTTCTGAGAAATTCCAGTGCTCACATCCTGGCTTCCTGCCCACTATGCCCTCTCCGGAGCTGAGAAGAAGGACGCAGCTCTGTCCACCGAGGTGAGTCCCGTCCAGAGAACTGTGGGCTGCAATTCTCATGCAGAAGTGGCTTTGGGCAGAGCATCCAGGATTTTTGGTTTAGAATATTTCCCCCTCCACTTAGAAAAAGGAGGAGAAAAGGAAGAAGGAATGGGAAGGGAGGGAGGGAGGGAGGAAGCGGGGGAGGAAGGAAAGAAGAGAGGGAGGGAGGAAGGAAGAAAAGGAGGAAGGGAGGGAAGGCGGAGGTGGGGGAGGAAGAGAGGGAAGAAGGAAAGAAAAAAGGGAGGAAGGAAGGAAAGAAAGGAAGGGGAAAGGAAGGAAGGGAAGGAGGAGAGGAGAGAGAGAAAAAGGAAACTTTGCATACTGTCTAATTTTGGAAGGAATGAAAGGGGTTTCCACCCCACACAACACTCCTTAGTCTCCTGGGGCCACACCCAGCAATGCTGACAGCAGAGAATCCAGACAATATCCATACCCTCTGCCCACAGAGGTGCACAAGACATCTGGGCAAGCAGAGGCCACACTTTCTGCATGTGGCCAGGAGACGTGGCACTGGCCAGATACTGCTCAGCTGTCCCCTAACCTCAGGTCAGTGGGGGAACAGCACCTGCCATTCACCGTGCACAGTGGGGCATTAACAGAGTGGTCTTGAATCTTGTGTGTGTCATGCTTCCGCTGGTATGGGGGCACTTGGGGGCACTTACAGGGACCTGGGGCACACACGCCCATGGGCACCAGCAGGGCACCTGTTCCATCCAGATCTGGGCCCCAGGCTGAGGGGTGGACCAGCAGCCAAGCCATCTGTTGCCAAAATGACGTTGAGGGGCTGGAGGCACGGCCATGCCTGGACTCTTAAGTTTTCCAAAGCAGTTCATACGATTTTCATCTAGCCAAAAGATTTAAACCAAACAAGGATGATTAAAGAAAAAAAAAAAAGTTTCCAGAAAACCTGTTAAGGCTAAAAGCTGGCCTCAGACTGGGAGAGGGGGCAGCAGCAGCACTGGCGGTAGAGAAGCAGTGGCAGCCGAGGGAGGCAGGACAGAGGGAGGGGGCGGCCTGGCGTGCATGAGGCAAGTCGGGAGCGTGTGTTCTCAGAGCTGTTTTGCTTTATTTGCAGACACTGTTGCTTTTCATCTTTCCCACATACAAAGCTGAACAATGAATAAAAAGGCACCTGGAGACAGCAAAGACGCATTCATTTCATGTGACATCATTTAAAAAAAGATAAAAAGATTTAAAAAATACTCTGTTTAACAATGTACGCTGCCTACGTAACAAGCAATCCTGGAGACGCCGTCCCGTGTCCTCGTGTCCCTCGGAGTTGGCCGTGTGCTGTGTTGTGGGGAGGAGAGGGCCGGCATGGCGAGGCCTCCCACTCCCACGCTGTCAGGTGGGAAGGAAGGAGGAAGGACAGGCAGAAGAGCCTCAAGACCGCACCACAGCAGTGACACAGACGGTGACAGCTGGGTCACACCTGAACATCCCTGCCTGGCCGTCAGGAACCTGAAAGCTGACTCCTTGCCTAGAAACTGCTGAGTGAGAACATTTCAGAAACGGATGAAGTTGGGACAAAGAGCGCTGAGCCCAGGGAAAAACGTTTGCTTTTCAGACCCCAGGAGTGAGCTGCGAGCCAGATGTCCTGTGTTGAGAAGGGTGTGAGCCGCTGGTTCTCTGGAAGAGGAGGTAGAAAGAGACAGGGGCCAGCCGGGGCAGCTCTGAGATGTCACCTGACTCTCCACTCCCTCTCCCTGCTTGAGCCTTCCTAGCTGGTCTTGAAGATGGAGAAACCCAGGGCTGGGGAGGTCTGAGGTCCTCCCAGGCCCCCGAGGTGCCAAGCCATTGCACCAGTGAAATAGACCTTCTCTTAAAAAGAAAAGAAAAAGAAAGAAACCTGCTTCCTGCAGCGATGTTACAAAAAGCCATTTAAAAAAACCTTCCTAATTGAAATCTAGTGTCCACAAGTAGGTAAAATCATCACTTATCAGAATTTTTTTTAAAACAAAAACTTCAGCTCAGTTATTGGAGTTGATTGTCTTAACAAAAATAGACTCCGCAGAGTTCGCCTCCGTTCCGCCCTGAGGGAGGCGTGGCACTGCGCTCACACGAAGGAGGAGAAGCCAGTGAGCGGAGTCCGCGCGCCGGGGCCAGCCGGGGTGTAGACGCCGCCCGCGCTCTGCGTGGTGATGACCGGGTGCAGCTGCGCGCCTGCCTCGGCGCCAGCCACCGCCTCATACCTGTGCGGCGCAGGTGCGCGGCCCTGGGCCCGGCGCTTCCACGAGTTGTAGTAGGTGGGATCGCTCATGTAGTGGTTCACGAACGAGTGCTTGGGCAGTGCGTCCTCGTAGTCGGAGTCGGTAGCCTGCGGGGCAGGAGAGAGGTGGTGTGAGCGCAGGGCATGGCGCGGCCACTGCGGGCCGGAGCGTGCTGGGCAAGAGGCCTGGCAGTGGTGGCACCTCGCTGGGTGGGGGGCCGTGTCGCGGTCTCAAGCCCTCTCCCCCCTCTACACGGGAGAGTAGGCAGCCCCCACAGGTCTCCCTCTCTGATCCAGGCCTGGCCAACACTGCTTTCTCAGCTACATGTAGCCCTACTCTGTACCAGATGGTCTCTGAGAAGAGCTGGTCCTCCACCAAGGAGAGGTCTACACAACCTCCTTTCCTCAGGAGAGGTCTACACCGCCTCCCCACTCCAGGAGAGGTCTACACAGCCTCCTCATTCAGGAGAAGTCTACACGAGTTTCCCACCCCAAGAGAGCTCTACACAACCTCCCTATCCCAGCAAAGTTCTATGTGGCCTCCCCACACAGCCCCGAGGGGACTCTGCCTGCTCCATGGAGCAGAACATAGAAGAGCCGCAGGGCGGGGGGAAGTTCCGGGTCTTCGGCTTGCCTGAGACTAAGACGTGGGCTGCTACAGGTGATGAGGCACAAGGGAAGAGAGGGGAAGACAGGGGAGGGGAAGACAGGGGAGGGGAAGACAGGGGAGGGGAGGTGGGGGGCTGGAGAGGAGCGGTGGGGGGCTGGAGGGGTGCGTCCTCCCCTTGCAAGTGACCCTGCAACATCACTCCATGGAGCCCTCCGAGGGTGGGGAGGCTGAGAAATGAAGCCGCCTGAATAAGCCAGGTGTCTCATATGTCTCCCCCGGCCCCAGGTTCTGAATGGCCTGGCCCCTCAAACACCTAGAAAAGTGGCCTGGGGCCTCCTACTGATGTTTGAAGATCAGTCCCTTTGAGATTTTTTCTTCTTCATAAAGTAAATCAGCAGATTCCATTAAGAACACGGACGCCACGTTTTCTATGATGTGAAGTCATTGGAAGGACTGTTAAAGGAGAAAGTGGACTTTGAGAGGCCAAGGTGGGCAGATCACAAGGTCAAGAGATCGCGACCAGCCTGGCCAACATGGTGAAACCCCATCTCTACTAAAAATACAAAAATCTGCTGGGTGTGGTGGTGGGTGCCTGTAATCCCAGCAACTCTGGAGGCGGAGGCAGGAGAATCACTTGAACCTGGTAGGCCAAGGTTGCAGTGAGCTGAGATCGCAACACTGTACTCCAGCCTCAGAGCAAGACTCTGTCTCCAAAAAAAAAAAAGAAAGTAGAGGCTGAAATGGGTATTTTTTTTTTTTCCCAAGAAAGCGGAGGTCTCAGTTTTGCTGGTAAGTGCCACATCCTCCCAGATGCACGGAATCATCCCGGGACCCTCACCTGTGTGTCCTGGGAGCTTCCTGAGCTCCTAGGGGATCACCTGCCGACACAGAGACTGAGGCTCTGCTGTGCAGCCAACACTAAGATGCTTTCCAGGGACCCCGTCTCTCACAGGGGTCAGGCGGACCTGCCCTTTTTCTCTCCCCAGAGGGTATCAAGGGAACCAGGGAGGGAGTAAAAGAGTGAGACGCCTCGAAATGCCATCTGAGAATTATCAGCTGTGTGTTGAGGTAGCAGATTCCTGGGTGTGGCTCCAGCTATCCTGACTTCGTGGGTCTGGGGGAGGCCCGGGAATGCGCATTTTTAGGCCCCCTGAGGACTCTCATCAGTGGTCAAGCTGGGAGCTGTGCCTTGTGGGTGTTAAGATGTGGGGCTGTGGCCCCAGATGTGGGCCCCATTGCCAGCCACAGCAGCTCTTTCAGAAGTAAACATTCTAGAAGGAAAATTGCAAATTCATTTCCCCCTAGGGTATGTGAACCGTGTCCTTGCAGTTGGCAGGAGAGCAGGGGCAGGAGATGGGAGAACTGCCAGCTCCCCTAATTTTGCAGGGAGTCCACACCGAGACTCAGGAAAACAGAAGCATCCCTGGGTGCGATGTTCCTGCCGGCTGCTCTCTCATCTGACAGTCGGAGAGTGAATTACCCACATCAGCACCCCGCGCAGGAAGATCTGATCCGTGAGCTGACACTATACCGCACCAGGGGATGTGCGTCCGTCCCGGAGGCGTAGCAGGGAGCCAGAGACTCCTGGGATTTGGGCACACAGACTGAAAATCTAGCTCTAACTGGAATATTTACATGAAAGTAACAGTGAGTCACAGATTTGAGATTTTTCTGAATATTAAGTGTAAACTGTTTGGTTTATGGTACAATAAACAGAACAGCTGAATCCATCTGTGCCTCCTCTGCATTTAGGAGAGTTGCAGAGGTAAGACACGTCTTCCCACACTCACTGGGACCCCCGATCAGCCAGCTTCTCCTTCGTCAGGAGAGGATGATAAACGTGGCAGTGGTTCCTTTTTCGAGAACACCGATTACATACTAGATTAATGCCCCACCATGATCTTTGCAACTGGCCAAGGATCTTATGATGCAGATGTTAGTATTCCATTTTATGAATAAAGAAGCAAGGCTCGGCAGGAGAGGGTGGGTGGGAGCCTGCACCTGAACTCCCAACCCCCAAGGGCCACCCACCTCCACAGATCCTGCAACTTCCTCCCAGCTCCAGGCTTGGATCCACTTGTATCTTCTGAACAGGTTCTGCAACCCCCTATTCCAAATTCCAAAACCCACAATGCTCTGAAACTCAAAAGGCTTTTCAATAACTCATTTGGTATGAAGGCTGAGCTGACTTGAGCTAACTTGGCAGCTTACCCCCAGCTGAACTGATGTAGGGCCATTCAGTGTGAATATTCTCATGTTTTGCTACAAGCAGACTAATGTGTTTGATTACAAAGTGCTGGGCTGACCCTACTGGAGCTGTTCCTTAACATGCAATGTACTCCCAAACTTGAAAAACACAGAATTCTTAAATATATCTGGCCTCAAGGTTTTTAGCTAAGATATCAGGGATCTGCATTTGTGGCTGTTTAAGATTTATTTATTTATTTATTTATTTATTTATTTACTGGAGTTTCACTCTTGTAGCCCAGGCTGGAGTGCAGTGGCACTATCTTGGCTCACTGCAACCTCCGCTTCCCGGGTTCAAGTGAGTCTCCGGCCTCAGCCTCCCGAGTAGCTGGGATTACAGGTGTCCACCACCACACCTGGCTAATTTTTCTATTTTTAGTAGAGACGGGGCTTTACCATGTTGGCCGGGCTGGTCTTGAACTCCTGACCTCAGGTGATCTGCCCGCCTTAGCCTCCCGAAGTACTGGGATTACAGGCATGAGCCACCATGCCCAGCCTGTTTAAGATTTATTCTTCATCTGTTTTCTAAAGGCCTTGAGGTGGCTTATAGGGGAAAGCTCTGTGTAAACTAACAGAAGGAAACAGAACACAGATCATTCGAAAGAAGCCAGAGGAATCTCCACGATTCGCCCCGAACTGGATTTGTTACTTCTTTAGGGACCAACTTGGAATCGAAACTTCCTGAAGCTCAGGGAAAAATCACACGTATTGAAATGCAGTAAAGGTATCACTTTTCTCGTGAGAAATTCACAGAATGGTTAGGAATGAACGACAGAAATTTAGTGCTAGGTTTCATACACTGGGGTTAGGGTTCATTATCATATGAAGGTCAAGTATGAGGTTCAAGACTTTCACCCTCTTTTGACTATATTCCCAGGTCCCAGGGGTCTTCCCCATTCAACTTTCCTACCACAGGGATCCTATGTGGAAAAATGAGAGAAGTGGTGACTGGATTCAATTTCCTCGTCTTGTGTCTGAAAGAATCAACATCCCCAAATGCAAGTGACCTTCTTTGGGTCATCTTGGCCAGGACCAGAGTGAGGCTAGAACCAGGCTGGTTTCTCAGCCAAAGGTGGCAGAAATAGTGTTTCTGGTAGCAGGGAGGAGAAACCTTCAACCCCAGTTCTAGAAAAGATAGAGAAACACTATTTATATGGGTGAGTCTTATATGCAAGGTGTCTCTGCATGGTGGAGAAATCATCAATTGCAGTGGGAGGGCGTGCCATGAATTCTGTTTCAGTTAGTCTGTCTTGCAGCCACTTGGTGATCCTTTGGGAATCTCTCTGCCTCCTGCACGCCCCTGCCAGGCTGTAGGGAAGCAGGGTTCATGTCAGGTGGGGCATAGGGGCAGTCCGGAAGGGACCGCTGAGCTCTTGCTGGAGTCCACATTTCCAAGAGCATGTCCAGAACTCTTTAGAGAGTGAACGTGACGCATGGCCCACACCCATCTGCATGTTTATACCGTTTCCTTCACGGCTTGTATGTATGTTGCTATGTTATCATGATGTGCTTCCTCAGCCAAAGATCTAAAAGTCCTATAGTTTCAAGAGAACAGTCTGTGACACATGTGGGTGCCAAGAAGGGGCCCTGGCAGGAGACACAAATTGGGAGTGCGTGGTTGTCCAGCTCACAGTGATTCCTGTCATTTGCATCTTGGCCTCAACCCCTTCCTTGAAGGAAGCAGTTCTTCCACACCACATGGACGGGCTAGCCTGTCTCTCAGAAAACTGTGATTGGCTGATGGCTGGGCACATGATTTCAGCTCAGTGAATCAGAGTTTTGCCCTGGATTTTTTTTTTTTTTTTTTTTTCACACTGCAGCTGGAAGGGAAGAGTGCTTTGTTCCGGGGAGAAAAGCTGGGAGGCAGTGACTTCTGAGTGGCCAATGCCCACAGACCCAGCCAAGTGATTCTATAATAACAGCCAATCAGAGAGAACAAAACCATTGTGCAGAAAGAAGCAGAGAGAAGAAGCTCCAAGAGGTTTCTCTTCCTTCTTGCTCTCTATTTAGGGAGGAGAAGTGAGAATACACTCAGGGCCACATGACAAATAAATGCCAAGCGGAGCTGGAGCTAAAAGCTGAGCTTCCTGGCTCCTGCTCAGCCCCTGTCATTGCCTCTTTGAGAAAGCACAATCTTAAAATGCCATTCTTCCTCCTGCTGCCTGCTCTGTTTATTATTTATATGACATTATTATTTTTTAATGGGGATGTATTTTAGTGAGTTACAATTACTGACAAAAAGGAAATGCTGCAGGGTCCTTTTTCGGTAAGTTTCCTGTGTGATGTGAAGTAGCAATGTGTGTCGGTTTCCCCGGCAACCGTGGAAGGACAGAATGTGATTGGATGCGGTGTCAGACTGACTGTGAGAGTTTCTAAAGGTGCACAGCTGCCTGGAAAGCAGCTAATGAAGATAATCTTGACACTTTGGGTATTATATTGGCAAGACGAAAGACTCAAATATTATTAAGGAATTAATTAGGTACGATGGGGTTGGTCTAAGTTGGTCGGAGCAGGAGGGATTTTAAAGACAGTTTCTTTGGATTTCAAAATTTTTAACATGTGATCGGAACAGCAGATATCATTCATAAGCAGCCCTGTGATAAAACCATGACAAACCCTCCAGTTTCTAAACAGAAAAACAGAAATAGCCATAGCATGTGTCGTGTGATGCTTATGGTAGAATTCAGAGCAGCACTTCGGATCAGGCAGGCTCCTGTGCACTGATCCTGGGAACTGATTCGCAGGATTTTCGCTTTAGCAATAGTTCTGAGAATGGTTTTAAAATGCCCTGGGGATAAAAGGATGGTATCCATGTTTTCTTAGCGAGATCTTAGCTTCTCAAGACAGTTTTTCTAGCAGAGACCGCATAGGGCTTCTCACTCCTTATACCCTGGGTCCTGGAGAAGAGGGTGAGCAGGAGAAGCCTGCCTCTGTCCGTGGTTCTAACCAGCAAACATGCTGTATCAAAACACTGGCTTGAAGCCAGGGCCAAGGACATACATTACTCTTTATTCCTAACACCCCGGTTTATAATATATTCAAATCTATAAGCTGCCTCCAGTAGAGAAGATAAATGTCTTAAACCTTTATCTAAATCCAAGCCACTTATTAGAGAGTCCTATTTGAAAATCAGCATTGCAGCTTTTGGGTTTATTTCATTGCTGAGCAACTCTCTGACTGTTTGCCCTGCAATGCTTTCTTCTCTCTCTAACAGCCTTTTCTACAGTTCTGTGACTTGATTCTCTTTCTGTCAATTTGGTGTTAAGGGACCAGGCCAAAGCCCATATTTCTTCCCAATCCCCTCTGAATATCAGAGTTACTAGTCATGAAGGCAAGGCTATTTCTGGAATGGCAATGTGAGGAGGTCAGCAGAACCTCTCCTCAGTTTCATTTAACAGGTGAAAAGTATTTTATAAACAACCATCTGAAATCTTCGAAGGTTGGGTGCAGCGGTTCATGCCTGTAATCCCAGCACTTTGGGAGGCCCAGGTGGGTGGATCACCTGAGGTCAGGAGTTAGAGACCAGTCTGGCCAACATGGCAAAACCCTGTCTGTACTAAAAATACAAAAAAATAGTCGGGCGTGGGGCTGCACGCCTGCAATCCCAACTACTTGGGAGGCTGAGGTGGGAGAATCGCTTGAACCTGGCAGGTGGAGGTTGCAGTGAGCCAAGATCATGCCACTGTACTCCAGCCTGGATGACAGAGCACGTCTCCCTCTGAAAAAATAAAAATAAAAAAAAAAGTCTTGGGCAATGGTGCTAAGAGTAGATAGCAAATGGAGAAAGATTTATACAAGAAGATCTGCTAAATATCACTTAATAATGAGAGTCTGTGGTGCCTGAGCCATGATCTGCTCTCCTTACCCGATGCCCCCAGCCCAGTGTGACAGAAACTCTACTCTGGGCATATATGGCAACATGGCAGGGCTCCTGGTCCAGGAATTTAACTTGGAGAGGAAAGTTCTGGCATCTCTTACCCAGCTTCTCCTTTCCCCCAACCCAGCTCCATGTTAAAGAAGCTCTATTATAGGCAGAGATGGCCAAGAGTACTGGGGTTCCTGTCCCTCATCCAGCCTTCGCTTGGAGGCTGGGAGTCTACACCAGGTGTGACAGGCCAAGAATACTGGGCCCTGACTGCCCCCACCCCAGCCTGTTTGTAGGAAGAAGTCCCACACTGGGAGCAGCAAGCCCAGAAGTCCAGGGACTGCCCTCTCAACCCAGTGCCCCACTTGTGTGGCAGGTGTGTCACTATGGAAGAAGGAGGCTATTGTCCTCACCTCCAGCTTTGGTGCAGTGACACAGAGGTCCTGCACGGGGTGGACAGTTAGTCTATAAGAACAGAGAACTTCCAGTTCCACCTGAGGAAAATGACTTTCTCTGGAACAGAGCATACCTAAGGACACTGTCGAACACTGTGGAGCCTTTAGGGGTAAGGGATGAAGAGGAAGCTGGTAGTTCCATGTCAGCAACAATGGAAGTTTAACAGAGAGAACCAGGAAAAAAGACTTCTGAAGCTAAGAAGAGGCCTCTTAGTGTCAGTGCAAGCTTCAAAGACTGACAGCATCTAGTAACTGCAGAAAAGCTGGACTTCAGCTGGATCGGAGGTGCGGAGCAATTTATGCACTAAGGCATTGATGGAAAAACCAGAGCTAGCAAGTATTGGAGGTGGACTGCTGGGTATGATACCACTGGTGGTAAACCATCCAGAATCTTAATGGGCACAGGCAAAGGGAGCCCAGCTAAAACTACAGTCATCCCTGGGAGGCAGGAAGACGCTATGCATTGCCCAAGGCTGAGGAGCAACATCAGAGCATACACAATGCAGGGGAAATGGACATTACTGAATGAATCCAGCCAAATCACTGAAAAAACAAGCAAATAAGCAAGCAACAATGACCCTCAAGGAGTCACAAATATCATTATTCAGAGGCATTATAAAATACGATCTGTTTCCAAAAAAACCCAGGAAAGTATAATGCATACACAGGAAAACAACAAAAAGAAGGTAGCCTCTGAGGGCGCCTAAACATTGGACTAACAGGAAAGGTAGCTATTATAATTATGTTCAAATAACTAAAGGAGACCATGTTTATAAATGAAAGAAATGTATGATCACAATTGAAGAATATCAATAAAGTGATAGAAATTACTTAAGAAACACAAGTGGGAAGTTCTTGAGTTGAAAAATATAATAACTGAAATTTAACATTCATTAGATAGGCTCAATAGTAGACTTGAGCTGGCAGAGGAAAGAATCAGTGCACTTGAAGACAGATTGATAGAGATTATGCACTCTGAAAATCGGCAGAGCCTCTGATAAATCTGAGACAGCACTAAGAGCACCAACATACGTGTCATAAGAATATCAGAATGAAAGGAAAAAGAGAAAACAGCAAAAAAAAAAAAAAATACTCAAAGTAATAATGACTTAAAGTTTCCCAAATTTGATAAAAAGCATTAATCTACAGGCAAAATATATATAATAATAGGATAAAAAGAAAAGGAAAAAAATACAGCTATAGGAGTAAAGTTCTCATATGTCACCAAAATTTACTATAAATCTGAAGTAGATACTAAAACTAGAGTAAGCCGCTAACAAAAATAACCAAATAAATACAGCAAAAGCAAAAACAAGGAAGTCAAAATGATATATTTGGAAAATTCATTTAACAAAAAGAAGCTGATAATGGAAAATAGAGAATAAAGATATGAGACATATCTTTATTAGAAAGCAAATGCCTGATAGAAGGGTAAATATATCAAGAGGACATAACAATTATAAATATACATATACCTAACAACAGAGCCTCAAAATACATGAAATTAAATGAATAGATTTGAAGAGAGAAACAGACAATTCAATACAAATAGATATTTCAATGAATTAGCAAATGGAAGAACTGAGAAGATCATACATATAGAAGATGGAAACAGCATTATAAATCAACTAGACCTACACACACCTACAGAACACGCCACCCAAAAGCAGCAGAATAACACATTTCTCAAGTGGATAGGAAACATTCTCCAGTAGAGACCATGTGCCAGGCCTTAAAACAAGACCCAGTGAATTTTAAAGGACTGAAAATAAATATATAAAATAGGTTTCTCTGACCAAAATAGGATACAATTAGAAATACATAACAGAAGAAAATGCAGGAAATTCACAAACATGAGAAAATGTAACGCATAGCCCTAAATAACTAATGTGTCAAAGAAGAAATTACAGAGAAAATTTAAAAAATACTTTGAGATAAGTGAAAACAAAACCACAACATATTAAAACTTATGAGATTCAGCTAACACAGTCCTTACAGGGGAATTTTTAGCCATAAAGTCCTGTGTTTACAAAAAAAAGAAAGCTCTCAAATCAACAACCTAAACTTCCAGCTCAGGAAATTGAAAAAAGTAGAGCAAACTAACTCCAAAGCCAGCAGAAAAAAGAAAACCAGAAAGATTAGAGTAGAAATAAATAAAATAGAAAGTAGAAAAATAAAAGAGAAAATCAATGAAACTACAGTTAGTTCTCTGCAAAGATTAACAAAATTGACAAAACTTTAAACAGAAATAAGAGAAAGAAGACTCAAATTATTAAAATAATGAATGAATTAGGGATATTAATTACCACTGCCTTTACAGAAATGGATGATAAACAACTGTATACAACTATAAGCAACTGTATCTTAACAAATTAGATTAATGAGATAACATTAAAAGTCCTTAGAAAGACACAAATGAGTGACACTGACTTAACAAACAAAGGAAAAACTGAATAAATCCATAGCCAATAAAGAGATGAAACTTGTAATTAACAACTTCCCACAAACCAAAGCTTAAGACCAAGGGACTTCACTGATGAAATCTGCTGCACATTTAAATAATTCATACCAGCTTTGGAAGTAATACTTTAAACCATTCAATAAGGCCAATGTTATGCTAATATAAAAATTACACAAAGGTATGTAAGACAAGTAAACAACAGACCTATATCCCTTATAAGTATAGATCCAAAAATGCTCAGCAATATTGCAAACTGAATCCAGCAACATATAGAAAGGATTATACAATATAAACAAAGGGCATTTATTGCAGGAATGCAAGGTTGAACATCCAAACATTAGTTAATGTCATGTGCCATATAAATAGAATAGAGGACAAAAACCAACCAAACGGACACAGAAAAACCATCTGACAAAACTCCAAACCTTTTGATAATAAAAACATTCACCAAACTCAACCACATAAAGGGCATAAAAGTAGAAATAATCTGAAGTGGCAAAAAATTAATAGAGCAGGCCTAACACAACTAGCCTTAGAATGTCCTGCTTTCAAAGATTACCCTTGGTTGGCATCTGGGAACTTGACTGGTAAAAAGTTCCTTCCATTGATAAAACATTTTCCCTAAATTATAAGAGTGCAGTGGCTAACCTGCACAAATAATGTGGTTTATGTTAAACATCTGCTTTCTTTCTGGAGTCTGGAGTTTTGCTACATGCTTGGCAGAGGATGCCTACGTGACCAGCTGCCGATAAAAACCCTGGGCATTGAGTTTCTAGTCATCAGTACCTACCCTACAGGTGCAGTTTGCTCTAAGTGCAAGGCTATGGTAAACCTGTGGTAGACGACAATTCACATGTGTCCTCACAACTCCCTGGTAGAGGATTAAGTGTGTCCTGTGTGCCTCTGTAGGAGAGGACTCTTGGAAGCATGAACTGGTCTCCTCTGGACTTTGCTCTGTGCACATTTTCCCTTTGCTGATTTTGCTCCGTATTCTTTTGCTGTAATAAATCTTAGTCATGAGGATGTGTGCTGAATTCTGTGAGTCCTTCTAGTGAATAACTGAACTTGGGAGTGTTCTTGGGGATTCCAGACGCAACAAACCCAAATGTTCATCAACTGATGAACAGATTTTTAAATATGTTGTATCCATACAATGAAATTTCCCCCCATATAAAGAAATGAAGTACTGATATGTGATACAAAATATATCAGTGAACCCTGTTGAACCCTGAAAACGTTTTGCTGAGTGAAATAAACCAATCACAAAACCACACATTGCATGAGTCTGTTATATGAAATGCTCAGAACAGGCAAATCTACAGAGACAGAAAGTGGTTGCCAGAGTTTGGAGGGAGAAGGGAATGGGAGGCGATTGGTGGTTGTGCGGTTTCTTTTTAGAGTGATAAAAAAGTTCCAAATTTGTGGAGATGACTGCAAAACTCTGAAACTACTAAAAACCACTGAATTGTATATTCTAAATGGGCAAAGTATATGGTATGTGAATTATAATTCAATAAAGCATTTTTTAAAAAGAAGATCTTGACTAGAGTGGGGTTTGGGACTAGGAGGGACTAATTGTGAGATCGCAGCCTTTTCAAATCGCCCTGCGACACCTGGCCTGTGTTCTGTTAGACCCTACAAAGAAAGATACACTTCCCGGCTGGGTGTGGTGGCTCACGCCTGTAATCCCAGCACTTTGGAAAGCTGAGGCGGGCAGATCACTTGAGGCCAAGAGTTCGAGATCAGCCTGGCCAATATGGGAGAACCCTGTCTCTACTAAAAATACAAAAAATCAGTCAGGCACAGTGGCAGACACCTGCAATCCCAGTTACTTGGGAGGCTGAGGCATGAGAATCACTTGAACCCAGGAGGCGGAGGTTGCAGTGAGCTGAGATAGCACCTCTGCACTCCAGCCTGGGCTACAGAGCGAGACTTCGTTCCCCACCCATCAAAAAAATACACTTCTGTTCCAAGAAAGCATATGGGTAAATATGTCAAGGAAAATACAACATGTTTGTTTTCTGTGAAGGGAAAAGTTCTGAACTGGTCAGATTTAAAAACAATGTGAAAGAGAACTGATGGAACATACAAATTGATGACAGTAAAAGTGATTCAGATGCACTGAAATCAGTATGCAAGCGACAGAAGCTAGTCACAGAAGACAACATGCCATATGATTTATTTAGATGAGATGTCCACAGGGGCACACCTAGAGAGGTAGAGAGTAGCTTAGTGGTTGCCAAGAGCTGGGGTTGGCTGCAGGTTTATGTGGGTGGAGTGACTGCTAATCGGTACAGGGTGTTTTAGGGGCTGATGGAAATGTTCTACATTTGACTGTAGTAATGGCTGCACACCTTTGTGAATGGACTAAAAACCACTGAATTGTGTACTTCAAATGGGTGAATTGTATGATATGTGAATTATGTCTCAATCCAGCTGTTTCAAATAGTGGTTCAAAGTGAACTTTACCATGTGAGCTGGTACTTCCAAAATGATCTAAGTCCCCAGTTCCCTCTGTTGGGATCCCATGAATATTGAGTGCCTTCAAATCCCTCAAATTCATAAGCTTCAAAAGCAGGATGCAGCAAGATTACACAGCAAAGAGCTCTACAGACAAGGGAGGCCACGCTTTATCCGCCCAAGAACCTGGGGAGCACAAGATGGTCCAGGTGTGGGGGATTCTTAGCTGGAACTCCATGGGCCGCTGGTGGAGGGGTCTGTAGAGACTTCTGGGGGGCCTTGGGACCCCAGATCCTTGGTGAAATTCTGCCTGAAGGTGGAGAGAGTGTCTGCACCTTTCATCAGCTTCCAGAAGCAGCTTGTGACCCAAAAGGCACTAGGAACCGTGAAGTGCATTTGCGAGAATGCTTTCCTCCAGCACAGGGCTTGCCAGACGGAAACAGTGTGGCCTGGCTCCCGGGACCCTCGCCACCCCAGCCATGCTGCCTGAGACTTAGTTCTGAGAGCAGGACTGGTGGGATAATGGGATTTCCACTTACGACACTGAGGTCTGCCTCTCCAGTCCAGCTCATCAGTGCGTGTCTCGGGGGAAGACATTCAAAAACTCTTAGCCTCAGCTTTCTGTCTATTACATAGGGATGATAACACCCTCTGTGCAGAATTCCATTTAGTGTGGGTTCCATGTCCTGCCCTCTTCCCTTTTTCCCCCCTCCCCATACTCATCTCCCTCCCTCTTGCCACTTCTGTATGTTTATACTTAGATGTATATGTGTGTGTGCATATGTGCAGGAGTGTAGGTATGTGTGTGCATGTACATATTTAGGTATATATGTGTATATATATGTGTATGCATGTATGGTGTGCATGTGTGTACTTGTATTTAGGTATGTATGCATGTGTATCTGTGCATGTGTACTTGCACGTGGTATATGTGTGTGGTGTGTACCTGTGTGCATATGTGTGCATGCATGCATGTTTTAGGTGTGTGTGCATACATGTGCATGTGTACACACAATATGTGTATAGTTTTGCACACGCATATTTAGGAATGTGCATGTGTGTATGTGTGCATGTATTTAGGTATGTAGGTATATGTATGAGTATGTGTATATGATGTATGTCTGTACATGCATATTTTTGTTTGTACATATTTAGGTACATGTATATGGATGTATTTAGGTGTGTGTGTGTATGCATGTGTGTGCATGTATTCAGGTGTACAGGCATATGTATGTGTGTGAATGTATTCAGGTGTGTAGTTATATGTATGTGTGCAGTATGTATACTTATATATGCATGTGTCTGTGTACTTAGGCATGTGCGTGTGTTGCATGTATTTAGGTATGCATGTGTGTATGCAGGTGTGTGTGTATTCAGGTGTATAGGTATATGTATATGTTTGCATGTTTGTACATGTACATGTGTACATGTGTGCAAGTGTGTGTATTTAGGTATGTGCATGTGCTGTGTGTGTATTTAGGCATGCATGTGTGTATGCATGTGTGTGCATGTATTCAGGTGTGTAGGTATATGTATGTGCATGTGTGTATGTGGACATATGTATGCATATGTGCATGTATTTGTATGCATGAATATGTATGCTTAGCTCAATTCATGGGTGTGTTCAATAACCTTCCATAAATCTCCAAACATACCACACATGTGAGACGAGAAACAGACCAATGCTTTCCATTAGCTCATGTAGAAAATGCTTTTAGGAACAAGTAATTCAGAGTTCATGGGTCCAATCCTGCCCGCCTGCTCTAGGACAAACCTCCATGGATATCTCCCTGCTCTTCCTCTGGTGTGGGGCTGGAGGAGAACGCTGGGGAGGGGATGGGTACACTGAACTCTGGAGACACACAGGGGCCTTGCTGGGAGTCAGCTTCAATAGCTGCCTGCTGGATAACCTCAGCCTCTGGCCAATAAGGAGGCTGGCCCCACCTCACGGGGCCGGGGTGGGCAGCAGAGGAGTGCACATTCACCCTGGGCCTGGCCCACAGTGAGTGCAGAAAACACAGCAGCAAGCGTGCAGCACACAGGAAGCACCCACAGCTCTGACACCCCCACGGTGCCCGGATTCTCTAAAGAGCAGCAGCCTGGCAGCAGGGACAGGCCCAGGACTGGCGCTGTGGGGTGCAGCTCCTTGGTGCTGGAGACTGTCCTGCTCAAAGGCTGCCCTGCTCTGCCCCACGTGCTGCTTTTGTACATGCAGCTAGCTTGTGATAAGCTTTTTCCTTATCACAAAAAGGCAGGTCAGTTTTGCAGGATTTCACTTGACAGCCCCTCAGTTTTAGACAAATGTCCCTTTCCGAGCATCTGCTTTGCCACCTGCTGTTTTTGCCAAGCCCAAGGCTACGGCGCTGACAGTGAACCCAGCATCCTCTGTAAACAGAACACATGAAGCAAAGCAGAGCCGGCCTCGCCACACCCACCTGCTGGCCCTTCCCTCCGGGAGTTCATCTACAACTCACAACTGAAAAGAAGCCATTTGATAGAGTCCTGGGGCTCAGTAAGGCCTGAATTCAGGTTAAAATGAAGGTGAGACTTGTTTTAGATTAAATATTGATTTAGAACATGAGTGCCAGGAAGTGGGGCAGGCCTACGTGTCCAGCAAATGGTGGCTGGTTTTCATCCCTCTCCAGACCTGGCATATCTGAAAGAAAAAAGTCCAGGACTGACGGGGCAACCTCTCCAATTGCTGCCTCAGCCATCTTTGCTGGTAAATGTCAGGAACGCAGATGGTGCACCTGTAGGGAAGGGGTGCTGAGCACTTCCTTGGAGCCCCCTCATGGCTGCCTTGCTGGTTAAAGACCCTTTGGGTGACACCAAGACTTCGCACAGGCGACACACTCCACTTCTGAACTGCCACAGGGGAGGCCTGAGGCAGGTAGGCCCTGGGGTCCTGGAGGGAGCACATGGAGGCTGACACCCTCTTAGGGAAGCCATCTCCCCGGTCCAGGTCCAGCTGCTTGGTGAGGAGAGGAACACATCCCGAGTCTGAGCTCACCCTGAGCCCGATACCCGACCTGGAACTGCCGTGAGCAAATCCCTCTTCTTCAGCACAAGGGAGGGAGCTAGAACAGAAGCTCCCTGGGCAGGTGGGAGGCTGGCAGGGTATTCGGGGAAGCGAAGGTTCAGGGCTGAGCAGGAAGCTCCTGTCTGGTGAAGGTTTCACATTTTCTATCCGTCCTGCGGGATCAGAGCTGCTGCCACTCTAACTAGGGTCTAGGGACTACCAACCTATGTTTATCTCTGAAAGTGAAATGGAGAGAGAATGGGCTTCCAGGGCAGGAGTCCACACTGGGCAAGTCACTGATGTGCCCTGAGCCCCACTGGCTCCATCCGTAAGAAGTGGCTTAGGCTCAGTTATCCCCAGGACTACATGAGATGGAGCATGTGACAGCAACCAACCCACACTGTCTGCTGGGGCCCAGCCAACACCCACACTCTGCTCTGCAATGCACCCCTCAAGGAGGGCACCAGCCTTGTCTATCTCACTGCAGACTCTGGGACTTGGAAATTGGAACCTACTCTACCATGAATCGGCCTTAGACCGTCTAGACTGCTTGAGGCCATGTGAACCCTGCGGAGCCCAGAGCAGACTCTGGGACTTGGGAATCAGAACCTGCTCCTCCATGAACTGGCCTTGGAGTGTAGACTGCTTGAGGCTGTGTGTGCCTTGTGGGGCCCAGAGCGGACCCCGGGACTTGGGGATCGGAACCTGCTCCTCCATAAACCAGCCTTGGACTGTCTAGACCGCTCGAGGCTATGAGCCCTGCGGGGCCCAGAGCAGGCTGTGGGGTTGACCCTTGGGCTCCCATATGGTTTTCTCATCTGCAAAATAGAGTCCTTTGTCCTTGACTCTGCCTGTGAGACTCAAATAGGACAAGACAGCCTAAGACGGTAGAAGTCTCCCTGCAGAAGTAGGGGTGCACGGTCACTGCCCGGAAGTAGGCGCTGACACTGACCTCGGATTCTGACACATCCGCCGACTTCTCCTTGAGGCTCACGCTCTCGGTCAGCGCGGCGCCGTTATACTTGTTGCAGATGTCCTCGTCTGAGTAGTGCAGGCCGCCGGGGCTCGGCCGGGGCGGGGACCTAGGATGAGGACCCATGCCGCAATTACCCTCTGGGCAAAAGACGCCCCCGCTCAGAGGCCTCCTAACCTGGCACCTGGCCTTTATTGTGCTGGACTAAGACGAAACCCACAGCCTTTGACAGCACTTTGGCAACTGATGCCAAAATTGCTGAGCACGAGCTATCTGGTGAGTCAACAGCCCCCGTGTACCAGTGCCTGTCAGTGTGGGGACTGTGCTAGGCCTGCAGGCACGGGGGAAGAGCTGGTCTGTGCCGGGAGGGGCAGTGGGACACTCACGTACAAAGAGCACCCTGAGGTTGGAACTGATAGGAGGCTGTGGAGCTTGGATGCTTGCCAGCTGCAGGCAGGGGAGTGCGGTGGAGAGAGATGAGGATGAAGTCATGTGGAAGGGTCTGATCTGCCAGGCTAAGGAGTGGGAATTGTCTCCTATGGATAAGAGGGAATCAGGGAAGTTTGCACCAGACCTGGTCTCCTTGTCTGGTTGGGGAGCATTCATCTTCTCTGGCTGACGGAATTCTAAGATGGCTCCATCACTGCCTGCACCCTCATCATCCCATCCTTTGAGTGTGGGAAGGGGCTGTGACATGCTTCTAATCAGTGGGACATGGCAGACAGATGACTCAGTTACATTAAATGGAATGGGTGAAGAACTACTACTCCCATCACTCCCATGATCACATGACATTATAGGAGACCCCATCTTGGCCGGCTGGAGACAGAGATGCTCTTGCTGGTCTTGCAGAAGAAAACAGCATGTTGTGAATAGCCCCTGGAGAGGACCCCATGGCAGGGGACCATGAACAGCCTACAGGACATGAGGGAGACCTCTAGAGGAGGGCCAGGAGGAAGCTGGGGCCTTCGGTCACGCGGCCACAAGGAAATGCATGCTGCCAGCAGGCTGAATGAGCTTGGGAGAGGATTCTTGCCCAGTTGAGCCTCCAGATGAGAACACAGCCCAACTACACCTGGATTATAGCCATGTGAGGCCCTGAGCAGAGGAACTAGCTGAGCTGTCCCCAGATTCCTGCCCCAGGGAGACTGTGTGGTGGTACATAGGTGTTGGTTTAAGCTACTAAACTTATGGTAATTTGTCATACAGCAACAGAAAATGAGTACCCTCTTCAGAGGGGAGACTATCTAAGCTGAGTAAAAGCCCAGCTTCTGTATTTTCAGATGGAGAACTCAGAACTTGGGGGAAAACTCTGAGCACAGCATTGCTAAATTTTCAAATCAGGCAGGACTGACTGCTTCCTAATCCTCCAAAGGGCGTGCAGGGACTTGATAGTGAGAGCAGCCTGTGAGCAGTCAGACAGGCAGCTGTACACTCAAAGGGACTGTGTCCAGGACCTCCAATAGCCCCAGCAAGCCCCTCTTCATGCTGCAAGGAGTGAGTGCAGAGCTCAGCGGTGGCTGCAGAGGAAGCATCTTCTCATCCCTCAACGGGAGAAGTAACCCTGGGTGATCAAGCAAGGAGAGGCTACTGGCCAGGAAACCAGGCCTTGGCTGGAGACTCTGCTGGGAAGGCTGGAGGGGATGCAGACCTCTGGTTTTGTGTAGTGGCTGTTGTCTCCCTTGGGGTGTGCCTCAGTTTCTCCTGGAAAGGCCCAGTGAAGGCTCCAGGGCCTTTCTTTCTCTATCTCAAAGGTAGTTTATTTTGTGAAAGATGCAATG
This sequence comes from Alouatta palliata, assembly GCA_004027835.1. Classification (NCBI taxonomy): domain Eukaryota; kingdom Metazoa; phylum Chordata; class Mammalia; order Primates; family Atelidae; genus Alouatta; species Alouatta palliata. Next base: position 96,966 of record PVKV010006582.1, read on the forward strand.
TCTCATCTAAACACTTGGGCATCTCTTTTTATCTAAGGAGCTAAAATGGCGTCTTCCGCACAAAGAAATTGGAAGCACAACACATGTATTGGAGAGAGAGAAATCAACTGTGCCTGTATTTCAAAGATATTTTGGGGATGATGCTACAGGACCAATCTCAGGTGCCCCTGCCCAGACCCTTCCCCTCCCAGCAGATAATCCTTTCTTTCAGTCACATTTGGGGTCTGATATGGTTTGGCTGCGTCCCCACCCAAATCTCATCTTGAATTGTGGCTCCCATCATTCTTATATGTCATGAGAGGAACCCAGTGGGAGGTACTTGAATCATGAGGGTGGGTCTTTCCCATGCTGTTCTCATGATAGTGAATAAGTCTCACATGATCTGATGGTTTTATAAAGGGGAGTTCTCCTATACAAGCTCTCTCTTTGCCTGCCGGCATGTATGGTGTGACTTTGCTCTTTGCCTTTTGCCATGATTGTGAGGTCTCCCCAGCCATGTGGAACTGTGAGTCCATTAAACCTCTTTCCTTTATAAGTTACCCAGTCTTGGGTATGTCTTTATTAGCAGTGTGAGGACAGACTAATACAGGGTCCTATTGCTAGGACTGAAAAGGTGACAGGTTATTTAAAAACCGAAGGGAAAGGTCTATTTCCTTTTCTATCTTAATTTTATTTTGTCCTTGGGTCTCAGCAGGTTCAGAAGAGTTTGCAACAGGCCCTACTGGCCAGTTCAGGGCTTAACTGGAGCCACTGACCTGGATGGACAAATCAAACCAAAGAGCCCCTCTCCCGGGGCAGTGTGCAACTTGCAGAGCAGGGAAGCAAACTCCCAGCTGGTGTTAGACCACCCGGAAGTCTTGGCCTGTGCTCTGTGCTCCCATCAGCTGCAAGTGATAAGGCAGCAGCGGGTTCTGCAGACATGAATGCATATTGAGAGGTGTAACCTTAGAGCTTTAGAGACTGCCACTTATAAATGATCGAGGGTGGAATGCCTGAGGGCAGGGGCAAAATCCTCCCAGGCCGTGGCCCCTGCATACTCACACAGCTCCTTAGGTCATGACCTGGGCTGGGGAGGCTCAGAGATGGAGCCATGTAGGCAGCACATCTTCTGTCTTCCACCCTGACCTGCTCACGCCCCTCCATGGCTGCCCTGAAGCATCTCAAACACTTCCTGTCCCAGGGAAGTCTCTTGGTCCCCACCTACCCAACAGCTCTTCTTTAGAAAAGGGTTTCTCGGATTGCCTCCCCGTAACACCAGGTAAGACCATGCTCACAACCCCTTCCCCTGGAGCCACATGCAGACTAGTTCTGAAGATATGAGGTTCTTTCCTGTACTGGGGCCCCCTCTGGGAAATGTCTTGTGGGCTGAGAACCTCCAACCTCACCATCAAATGATGTTTCTTTTTCCTAGGAAGCAGATGGACTTAACAAACTGAATGAATGTCTATTCTTGTGCAATGTGCTTGAAGGCTATGAGTGTCTCTTCTCAGAACTCAGAAGACAGATTTGCAGCAAGGGAGCAGGGCATATTATATTTTTAAATTCTCTGTGACAAGTTACTTCCGGCCTGGAAACTACCTGTGGTTGCTTTTTCGTGTTTCTGCTACACGGCAGGAAAAACTTGCCTCCCAGTAGACAAATGAAGGATGTGATCGGATGTCACCACCAGCATACGCCTCCGGCCCTAGGGAAGGCCTTGTGGGGTGGCAGCCTGCGGTGCTCTGGAATGGCACCTGTGGGGCTGGCAGAGGGTCAGCAGCGGGGAGAAGGCCCCCTCCATGCCTCGGCAGCATCCGAGTGATCTGAGATTCCCAAACTGCAGTGGAGGGCAGGGGCGGCAAAGGGACTCTCCAGGCACTGCTGGCCCCTGCAGCTTTATACACAAGGAAGGGAAAAGGAAGCCCTGGGGTCTCTCTGGGTCTGGAGGATGTGTGATTTCCATGCTCTTGCAACTAAGTGTAATCCAAGGTGAGTCTGGCTGAGGGAGAAGAGCTCTCTCCATCCCGACGCTGGGGTACCCCGGGAAGGCCCAACTGTCTGTTCTCCAGGTGAAGTGTCCTCAGGTGTTCGAGTTTCTCCTTCCAGATGCTCAAGACCCCTCCCCAGTCCCGGCCCTTCTCCTTGGTCAGGGGTACTCAAACCAGAGGATGGCGCTCTGCACAGCAAAAAGGCAAACTCAGGTCATTCCCTTTTTTCTTTGGGAGAAACCCTGTTTCCTGCTGGATTTAGGAAAAGGATTAAAAGCTAAGAGGCTTTGGTAGTGAAAATCCTTCTCGCCCACACTCACATCCATGTATGGAATGGCAATGTGAATCAGCACAGAAAACTTTGGAATACACAGAACAATGAAATCAGCAACAAGCACCAGGCTTGCATGCGAGGACACCCAGTCGGGCCTGCGGCAGCCCAGGTAACACCTCCATGAACTAGGAACGCTCTGATCCGAGGTGCCTGCGGTTGACACAGAAGGCCAGCCTGGCAGCCACTGGGTGTCCCAGGTCCTTCCCACACACCTGAGGCCCCACCCTCTTTCTAAATCTCCAGAGATGCCCTGAAAACACTTCCAGCCACTCTGCCAACCCCGTCTCTCCTAGACTCAGGGCTGCCCCTGGCGGGCTTGGGATTTCGCCTGCCAGTGGGTTAGGTTTTGCTTCCTGGAACCATGGCGGGGTGGGGGCAGGATGGGTGATGCTGGACGCGCCAGTGGGCGTGGGCTGTCAATGGCGGCACCCTGGCTCTGTAGCTCAGGTCCCTGGATGTGTGCAGCATACTGGGTCACAGCACTGCCTGCCTACCTGGTCCCGTTCTTCTTGGAGAAGGTGCTCTTGACATTGAGGTGGCGACTGCTGAGCTCCAGGGCAGCAAATCCTCCATTGTCCAGGGTCACAGACTCCTCCATTGTGGAGATGCCCTTCCCTAAAGCCCAGCAGGAGAGCAGGAGAGACATGTTACTGGTGTGGCCACCGCAGCTGTGCCAAGCCAGAGCTGGCCAGCAAGGCAGCTCCTGAGTCCTGCTGCACGCAGAGCCCAGAGCTGGGGACACCTGCTTCAGACCCCAAGGCCCTTAGGGCCGAGCTGGGGAAAAAAGCTGGGTATTGATCACAGTGTTGGAGCAAAGTGACAATATTAGCATTTCAGTTTGTTCTGCCTGATCCTAAAATACCAGCATTCTTGCCAGTGTTTTATGAAAATATACTCAGAACACATGAACTTTTTTTGAGTTTTTTTTTGTTTTGTTTTGGTAGAGATGGGGTCTCACTATGCTGCCCAGGTTGGTTTTGAACTCCTGGCCTCAAGCGATCCTTCTGCTTTGGCCTCCCAAAGTTCTGGGATTGCAGGCATGATTCACTAGACCTGGCCAAGAATGCACACTTTTTAAAAGTCAGGGAAGTTAAATATTTAATAAATTTCAAAATAAAAATTCACAACCACTTAACAAAACAGGAATTAAAAACAAATGTATGGGAGTGTGAGAACTAAAGAAAGGGTACAGGGCTTCCTTCTGAGGTGATACGAATGTTCGAGAATTGACTGTGGTCATGGTTGCACGTATCTGTGCATTCCCCACTGAACCAAATGTACACTTTAAAAAAGAGTAAATTGGCTGAGTGCAGGGGCTCACACCTGTAATCCTAGCACTTTGGGAGGCCAAGGCAGGTGGATTGCCTGAGCTCAGGAGTTTGAGACCAGCCTGGGGAACACAGAGAAACACCGTCTCCACTAAAAATACAAAAAATTAGCCAGGCGTGGCGGTGTGCACCTGTAGTCCCAGCTACTTGGAAGGCTGAGACATAAGAATCGCTTGAACCTGGGCGGCGGAGGTTGCATTGGGCCAAGATTGTGCCACTGCACTCCAGCCTGGGTGACAGAGCGAGACTCTGTCTCAAAAAAAAAAAAAAAAGAATACATTTACAAAGTTTACAAATACATAGCAAAACATATTCTAAAATGTATCAACAGATCAAACAAATAAAAATAAAGTTTTGAAAAATCAAACAACCTAAAAGAAATTCCACTGGCTTTTCTCATCTCATTGTGCAGGAAAGTCCAAGGCCTCCAAGTTGCTCCCAAGGTTGGCCTGGTCTGTCCACCCCGCCTACCCCTATGTCATCTTCCAGCCCTCAGCCCCTCCCTAACATGGGTTTCTCCCTCAGGGATCTCCCTCTTGCTGGAAGCCCCTTCTCCCAGTGTTTCCCGGGCTTCTCATCCCTTCCTGCAGATCACAGCTCAAACGCCCTGAGACCAGAGGCGTCCTCCCTGACCACACAGAGTGATCTCTGTTTCTCACGCCCATGTACGTATTTGCTCTTCGAGGTGCAGACTTAAGTCTATCACACTCCCCAGTGCCCCCACCGGCCCCCAAGTCAGCACCTACACACATACCAGGGGCTTAGCAGGTATTTGCTAAGTGTGTTGACATTTCTAAACCCCAAGAGGCTCCTCTCTGCTGGGACCTGGCCCCGCTTTGAGGTGCCTTAAACCTTAATGCTCTATTTGTGTCTAACGGAAGAACACAGAGCAGAAAATGAAAGACGGGCTTGTCTGGGAGAGGGGATTTGGGATGAGGGGAGGTGAGCAGGTGAAAACCAAGATCAAAAAGGAATTCAGACATGGATGGGAGGATAAGAAGTGAACACAGGAAGCGGTGTCAAGGGAAGCTGAAACAGCAGAGGTTTAAGTTTTGCATGTCTCCTGGGCAGGACGGGAGACATTCTGGTAGATAAGTATTATTTTTTCCAGGCTTCAATTATGATGTTAAATTAATACTCCAGGGTGAGGCTGAGCATCAGAAGCTGCAGGTCAGATCTGCCTTTTCAAGTCTGTTTTCCAGATGGGGGAGAAGAGTGAAAGGCAGGGAGATTTTCTATGCACCAGACACAGGATTCTGTAATAGCATTAACTCGGGAAAATGACACGCCATTCATACATTGTAAATCCCACAGGAATAAAATCTGATTTATGAACACTTGTTAGAAGTGAATTTATACAGAAAAAAATAAATCCTTTCTTTGAGAGATGAATTGCTTAACATTATAGAAGCAAATACGGAGGCATTTTAGGGGCCTGGTTTTTTTAACCCCTCTGGCACAAGGACAGTGGGACTTGGTAGCTGGGGTCAGGAACCCACTCTGCCCAGCTCCTTGGCCCAGAGGGCTAATGTAGCTGGCTCCTCTTTTTAAGAACAGCTCATCAGGGATCTGCCTTTCCAAAAAGAGAAGACTCAGTTGATGGAAAACCCTCCAAGCAATGAGCTGGTCTCAGGAAGAGGTCTGGCCCAGCGGGTGTGCTGGTATCATAGAAGTGACCATGTTCTTGGGCTCAGTTACAGCTCTGTTGGATGCTCCGTGGCATTAAAACAGGCCAGGGTCCCTGGCTCATGTCTGTAATCCCAGCACTTTGGAAGGTTGACGTGGGAGGGTCACTTGAGCCCTGGAGTTCAAGACCAGCCTCACCAATGTGGTGAAACCCCACCTCTATTTAAAAAACAAAAAACAGGCTTCGGTCTAGAGCTCAGTTACATGCTGGTTATCCAAAGAAGTGGTCTCACTGGTAATTATGAGGTTTGTTAAGTTGAGGGTAATCAAATGCATAGGCTGCGCTAATCTTGAGAGTTCAGAATGACGTTTTGTGGTTGTGAATGTCACCACCGTCCACGCAGGGAGATAGAGCATGTTCAGCACCTGTGATGCTCTCTCATGTACCTTCCCTGTTTATACCTCTCCACCAAGAGGCAAACATGATTCTGCCTTCTGGAAACTTCCATTCACTGTGGGTGTTCCTAGCCTTCATGTATATGGAGTCACGAGGTCTGTGCTCTCTGTGGCTGGCTTTAGCCTGCGTTCATTTGTTCCTTTCTCTAACAATAGTGATTCATTCAGCAGTAAATGCTTATTGACAGAATGTCTGCTGTATGCCTGGCGTGGAGCTTGTGCTGGAAACACAGTAGTGACATGGCTTAGAGCTGGAGCACAGACCCAAGGTGAAGTTCAGGCTGCAGTAGGAGAGAAGAGCTATGCCATGGAGAGGTTTCTGTCACAGTCCGTGAGCCACAGCAAAACATCAACATCTGAGGTGTGCCCCAGTTCACTGTTTTTATATTACATAGTATAAGATGCCTCCTGTTTAACAGTCTGTACCTTTTTTTGTAAGAGACAGGATCTTGCTTTGGTGCCCAGGTTGTAGTACAGTGGTGTGATCATCGCCCACAGGCTCAGGTGATCCTTAGCCTCAGCCTCCCAAAGTGCTAGGATTATAGGCATAAGCCACCATGCCCAGCCACACCTCATACTTTCTAATTGTATTATAAAATGTGATTAGGCCGGGCATGGTGGCTCACATCTGTAATCCCTGTATTTTGGGGGGCCAAGGTGGGTGGTTCACCTGAGGTCCGGAATTCGAGACTAGCCTGGCCAACATGGTGAAACCCTGTGTCTAGTAAAAATATAAGAAAATTGGCTGGGTGTGGTGGCGGGTGCCACCTCCAAGCTACTCAGGAGGCTGAGGCAGGAGAATTGCTGGAATCCAGGAGGTGGAGGTTACTGTGAGCCAAAATTGTGCAACTGCACTCCTACCTGGGTGACAGACTGAGACTCTGTCTAAAAAAAAAAAAAAAGCAATTGCATTTGAGTAAAGGTACAGAGTGGGGATCTCTGAGGCTGGATGACTCCAACACCCTTATCCAAGGCACATAGCTAATCTGAGTGCGGGCAGGGTCAGCATCTGGGTACTGAGGCCTTGAGGGCTTGCTGGGCTGTACCTGGCTGCCCTCAGAAAGAAAAGCTACTGCATCTCTCTCAGCACTACAGGCAAATAAAATGGAAAAGTGGATGCTGGCCTGGCAGATGCACCAGAGAAGAATGAATGTCACGTTCTGGCTGAGTGGCACAGTGGGACATGGGAGGAAGGGGAGGAAGGGAGAAGGGGAGGAAGGGGAGGGAGGGGAGGAAGGGG
>PVKV010006583.1:0-42586 GCA_004027835.1 Alouatta palliata
ATCTGGAGACAACAGATGCTGGAGAGGATGTGGAGAAATAGGAACACTTTTACACTGTTGGTGGGAGTGTAAATTAGTTCAACCATTGTGGAAGACAGTGTGGCGATTCCTCAAGGACCTAGAAATAGAAATTCCATTTGACCCAGCAATCCCATTACTGGGTATATATCCAAAGGATTATAAATTGTTCTACTATAAGAACACATGCACATGAATGTTCATTGCAGCACAGTTTACAATAGCAAAGACCTGGAACCAACCCAAATGCCCACTGATGATAGACTGGATGGGGAAAATGTGGCACATATACACCATGGAATATTATGCAACCATCAAAAACTATGAGTTCGTGTCCTTTGTAGGGACATGGATGAACCTGGAAACCGTCATTCTCAGCAAACTGACACAAGAACAGAAAATCAAACACCACATGTTCTCATTCACAGGCAGTTGTTGAACAATGAGAACGCATGAACACAGGGAGGGGGAGCATCACACACTGGGGTCTGCTGGGAGGAAATAAGAGAGGGACAGCAGGCGATGGGGAGTTGGGGAGAGATAGCATGGGGAGAAATGCCAGATACAGGTGATGGGGAGGAAGGCAGCAAATCACACTGCCATGTGTGTACCTATGCAACAATCTTGAATGTTCTTCACATGTACCCCAAAACCTAAAATGCAATAATAAAAAAAAAGATATAAAAAAAAATGGGCAAAAGGTATGAAGAGACACTTCCCAAAAGAAGAGATAAAAGCAGCCAACAAATGTATGAAAAAAAATTCTCCACATCACTAATTATCAGAGAAATGCCAACTCAAAACCACACTGAGATACCATCTCACACTAGTCAGTTGCTATTAATAAAAAGTCAAAAGGCTGGACACGGTGGCTCATGCCTGTAATCCCCGCAGTTTGGGAGGTTGAGGTGGGTGATCACCTCAGGTCAGGAGTTCTAGGCCAGCCTGACCAGGAGATGGCCTCCTGCAGTATCCATGTTGCTGCAAAGGACATGATTTCATTCTTTCTTATGGCTGCATAGCATTCCACAGTATATATGTACCACACTTTAAGCCCAACCCTGAATGGCACCTAGGTTGATTCAGGGTCTTTGCTATTGTGAAAAGTGCAGCAATGAACATGTAAGTGCATGTATCTTTTTGCATATATATTCCGTAATAGGATTACTGGGCTGAATGGCAGTTCTATATTCTTTCGGAAATTTCCATACTTCTTTTAACAGTGGCTGAACTAATTTACATCCCCACATTCTATGTCAATTAATGAAAAACAGAAAACGAAATACTGCATATGTTCTCACTGATAAGTGGGAGGTAACAATGGCTACACGTGGACATAAAGACGGCAGCAATAGAAACTGGGGACTACTGGGGGGTAGGGAGGAAGGGGAACAAGAGTTGACAAACTAACTATTGAGTACCATGCTCAGCACCTGGATGACACAATCATTTGTAACCCAAACCTTAGCATCACACAGCATATATTGAATGTCATGGCATTCAATATAATAGCACATCACAAAAACAGAATCTGTTTGTGGTAAGTTACAGGCAATAGACAGAAACCATCTCAAAGAGAGAGTCTCTAGTTTCATCTGTCTTAAGTGAATATAATAAGATCAACACAAATAGTTATTGTGGATTTTTTAAAATGTATTTAAAGTTATTTTCCTAAAAATTTATGCCAATCCTAAGCTTATGCCATTAACACACAGGAACACTTAGCTACAAAATGTAAGTGTATACTTTTGAATGTCACATGTCTTTCGGATGTAGCAGTGATAGTTTTCAGAGAAAACAGCAATTAAAGAATCGCAAACTGTTCCCAAACCTGTCAGTTATTTGTGTACCTCCACAAAAAGACTGTCCATTTTGCAATATTCTAACCAATAGGGAGCAATAATGTACAAGAAGCTGAATAACGTTTATAACATGCTGTATTTATATTATGATGCATTATTACGTGTTACTGAAATCTTTGCACAAGTTATTACAACACTAGATGTTTTAGAAAGTTATTATTTAATAGAACATATAGGTGGATGGAATCAAGTAGGTGATACTATTTTTCAAATCAGAATTTATGTTTAGCCTAAATTTTTGTTATGTGCTGTTATAAGAATTCTCTTAAATAGGTAAAATGTGTAAATAAAGATATTTTCTTTACCTTCAAATTAGAAGTAGTTCTTTAGAAGTGGCTAAGTTTCAAATTTTCTTTGCAATTGTGGAAAATATGTCACAAATATTCTTCAAATGCAAAAAAAGTCTATGAAACTGTAAAAACATAAAATAAGATTTTGAATTTATATATTTCTGCACAATTATAATAAAATATAAATATTAACACAACTGATATTCTAAAATATTAATTAGATAGATTAAATACACTATCATTAAACTTGTTTATATTTTGAAAGCAAAAATTTGAGTAAAGTAAAAGAATCTTTAGAGCTACCCTTTAAGAAAATAAACACATATGAAACAATTGAGAATGTGCAAAAACGTTATAGGTGAGGAAAATGTGATTCACAGATTTTCATTTTATTGATCAACACATAATTAAATCTTATTTATGGTTGTATCACCTTTATACATTTCCATTTTTTAAAACACAAACTTCATAATATTACTACTTGTATTTCATGGCTATTATAAGGCATATTACTTTAGCTTGCACAGTTACTGTAACAACTTGTTCTATTCTGCATCATTTGAAAATATTTTGGGGGTAAAAGGAAAAGTTTATAAAGGGATTTAGTAACCTATCACAAATTTTAAAAAGCTGAAATTGTTCAACAGCTCAATAAAAATTAAAGATCACATTTCTATTTATTCACGTGAGCTGAGAGACTGATGATGTGGTATTGAATTAATTTCAACATAATTAAAACATTGTATTTATAATTCACATATAAAACATTAATTTATAGATTCTAAAGCTTTCCTATTGTGGAACATGATGTTGATATTATTGTTTGGATGACATAATGGAATCAGTATGTTACTTTTTGAAAATGCTCTCTTACTATTAAAAAACAAAACAAACAAAAAACCTTCTTTTGCCTGATGTTAACCTAAAATTTCATCTAAAAATTTTTTCTTCCTTACCTAGGATCAACTCTAGAGAATCTCACACTACAAATTAAAAGTAATCCAAGGCTATCCACAAACACAGACAAATACACACATACACACAGAGACACACACACTTGCTCAGTTCAAGGTGTCATACTTCAAGTGATTCTTAGTCCTTCATAATTTACTGGGTCCCATTAAGAATCCTACAGAGTCTCTCCATTGCAAAAAAATTATACACACATATATACCTACCTAATGTTTACCATTAGACCTGTCCTTAGGGGAATGAACTTCAGATTAATAAATTTTTCCTTAAAAGAATGATTATTTTCTTCCTGATGGTCACTCAAGGAGCATAAGACATGGCTAAATTTTTATGTGTTTCAGTTTAATGGTTCCAAACTAAATACTTACAATGTTTCTGTTAAGTCACTCTAAGACATCAAAGCATTCATTAGCATTGAATCCTTATTTCTGAAGAAGAAATCTCAAAACAATTTTAGCCAACCACAGATGAACATCTATATGAGATCAACCTTCCAGTCAGCCTCATCCCTTAGTTCCCTTACTTCTTGGGCTTCTAAATAAATGGATATTCAGAAGGACAAAATGAAAGGCTTGCCAATACATGTGACAGAAATATATTTTTTAAAAGAATAAAAATATGTATTTTAAAATATATTCGTCTTATACTCAATACAAACTTTAAACACATGGCTGTGAAGATAGATGGGAACTTCTTGCTTCTTATAATCATAAGAGCTATGACTTATTATTATTAATAAATTTTTGAATAGCATTTTTCTCTACCATTAAGCAATTCCAACACAAAATTTTCTTTCCATTAATGATTGATACTATAGGTAGAAATAAAAAGGGCCATTAAGAGATGAAAAAATCCAATAACACCTCCGTTTGTGATAATGAGATGAGGCCAGGATTTGGGGTCAGAAGATCTACTCTGCCACATACTGTGTGGCTGTGAGCTAGTTGTTTAAGCACCCCAAGGCTGTTTCCTCACATGTAAAATAAGCATACTTTAAAAGAATTCTTGTGAGATTTAGATAGTGCATGATCTCACCTAAACTCTCCTTTTCAGCCTTTACATCTAGGCACTTTTTCCATGTGCATCTTATGGTCTGTTCAAATCAAACTCCCCAAGGTTCTCTAAAGGTATCAGCTTCATTTATCTCCTTGGCTTTCAATGCATTCTTCCTCTATTTACTTGGGTAATAGGGACTAATTCATCAAGACTTAAGGAAACCTTCCACGACCATATGAGAGGATCAGCCCATTCTCTAGGCTCCAAGATAAACTTATACAAATTTTACCCTTATATTTACTTGTTTATTATTCCAACTCCTTGACCACACTGTACATTCTTTGAGACCCTAAATTATGCCTTCTATCTCTTCCGTCTCATGTGCACTTAGCATGTGCCTAACCCATGATGGGGAAAAAAATTGATGTTTAAATGAATGCATGATATACTGTGATATAGAAGTAATTTAGTTTAGGTTAGCAGAATCCAAAATTTAAACCATTAGAGATAGATTCACTGATCACAATGATATGACTTCGTTTGTGTCATTTAAGTTTCAGAACAACTGCTAGTGGTCCTGAGATATGTTTTATAAAGAAAATGAAAAACATCATCAAATGAATCTCACATATGGTCAGCACACTCTGTTAAGAATATTTAATCTTGTTTGTATTAAGTCAGCATCAAGGTCTTTCAGCTTACAAATCCCATGAAACATGCATACTGACATACAAGACTCCAATATACCACAAAGCTAAATTGTAAGCATGCTTTTCTCAAGTTTCAGTGTGGTCACTGAACTCAATTGGTTAGCAGTAGTATTTGAAGGCTTATATACACTTCCTGATGTTGGTAAGTTTGAATTTTTATTAAAACGATTATATTGTCATAGTTAGAAACTATATATTATATTTAGAATAACAGTGAAGGCATGGAAAAAATGATCTAAATAGTCATTTTCTGTAGCTAAAAATTATAGAACAAACTATACCCAACTTGCTATAAGATACAATTAGAGTCATTCAAAAGGAACAAAAAATAGGAATAAAACAAAAAATAAACCTTAGGTGTGAATCACAGTTCTTCCAGGTATAAAGAAATGCATTACTGAGATACTTGAGTCAGGGAATTTGTGACACAGAGGCAGAATGCAGGCAGATGATTACATGGGCAGCAAAATGCAGGATAGAATTTAAAGGCAAAAAATTGGAAAGAGGTGAGCAATTAGGTTAAAATCTCCAGGCACTGGCACACTGGTTATGATCCACACTGGGGTTGAATGAGCTATGTTTATACTGCCACATTTCCAGTCCTCAGAAAAGTCAACTTTCCTTGTACTTTTGAACACAGAATGAATCGCTTAGCTGCTAGGTGTAAAGTTTATCCTCCGCAATTCATTTCTCAGGTTGGTGCAAAAATAATTGCAGTTTTTATCATTATTTTCAATACCAAAAAACACAATTACTTTTGCACCGACCTAATACTTTTTATTATTTATATGGTTCTCCTTACAGGTCTTCTGCTTACAGATGGAAAAACAAAAAAATCCTTTTACTTTACAATTAAAAGGAACATTTTCTTCATACTCCTCCTGCTTCCCAAGAGAGTGTTTCTGAATGAAAAGGAACATCCAGTTCCTCTCTCTTCTGGGTTCCTGGGGCTTTTGCTGAAATGTCGTGCAATATGCCCAGTCGGCTGGAAATCCTCTCCTGGTAACAGGGATTTGTCTGCCCTGGATTTTTAACGGTATCCACATCTGATGACCATGGAATTGCCATTGCACCTAGCAGTGAGTTCTCTGCTCCTTAGTCCACTGGTCCTCACGGAATGTGAACACTAGAGAAGAGGTGGAGAGGAAGCCCTCCACTGCATGACTCCTTCAAGGTACCCTTAGCCTCCCCCATTAGCCACCCCAATGTCGTATGGGACATTTCACTATAAAGAGGGTCTACAGGTTCTGGAATTTGGAAAAATCAATTAAACTTTTACTTGTCCCTTCCTTGTTTCAAGATCTCACCTAATAGTGACAGGATGGAGAAATAGAAGTGTTATGTCAAATTTCTTGATCTTGCACTTCAGTAATCTTCCCCAGTACAGGGGAGATTTGCTCCTTCCTATGTTGTGGGAATTTCCCATGTTTTCTGTCTTTTGTTCCTCTCTGTTCTGTTCTGCTCTAAGATCTTCATATCGAGTTCTGATTTATAAGAATATCATAATGTACATCCCCTCCTTTTTTCTACCTCAAAAAAGTATGTCTTTTGCAAACAAAAGATGCTTGCTTGAAAACTACCATCTTGCTATACATGTTCCAAATTCTGTTTGAAAGATCAAAGGCAAATGTTGATTCTTATCTGGATCGACCCTGTGCAAGAAGCAACGAATGCTATTGATTTGATAGACTGGGAGAAATCAAGGAACAAGTAGAAACTTGGCATTACCAGGAATCTAAACACATTATTTTAATATTTCCAAAATATATATCTTGAAACATCCATGTCAAATCCAAATATATAGTTCAGAAGAACAGATTTTCATAAAGTTATATTTTCCTATGGTCATTTTTAAGAGTTTCAATATGATTAACAAATTATCCTTTTTGATACAACCTTTCCATTGCTGCTGAGAAAATAAGACAGAAATAAAGATCATACAGTCTCCCTAAATCTACTGGTCTAAAACAGAATTTTCTACTCTTAATGTGTGGAGAAATTACTATAATAAACAATGATTTCTAATGCTAGAAGTGTATCTATCTTTAAATCCATGACAAAAATATCATATATTCAATTTTCATAAAGATGATAGTCTAAATGTATAATATTTAAGCCATTTTAAATCAGATCTATTCCTCAAGGGTATCCTAAATAGCAATTTACATTGAAGTTGTTGTAATCTTTCCTCTCTAGGGGGACCAGTAAGTCAAACTAAGAAGTCTAGTCAAAGTAAATAAAAAGCCAACACTGAAGGAGCACCTATTATGTGCCAAGAACTGTTCTAAGGGCATTGCAGGTATGATTTCATTTAATCTTCACTGCAGTCTTTCAGGGTAAGTACACTTATTATCTTCATTTTACAAATTAGGAAATGGGGGCATAGAAAGGCTAACTTGCTTTCTCAACATCACTTCATGCATTAGTAGAGTCAGAACTTGAACTCAGGTAAACTCGTCCTACAGCACTTGTATCTATCCACTAGGCTGCAGTACCTTATAGGTAAAGGAGATGCAAGGGCACAGAGTTTAAAATGTAAAAAGAAAAAAACTAGGCACAAAAGCCTCTACTATCTTTATAAGGACAAAAGAATGGACTGAGATTCCATACTTAGAGTTGGCATACATAATAATTCCCAGAACCATATGTTTCTAATGACCTGATCACTGGGTCTTTCATTTCTGATCATTTGACATTTTTAAGCATGAATCATCTAATGAAAAAATTACAGGGTTTCTTTTGAACACACTGTTTATTTGTCACCAGGAGATCTCAGATATACTTTAAACAAATTTCTTCTATAAAAGAAAGACTACATACCCTCATGAATGGCATAATCCAAAAATAGAAATTATTTAAAACAGCTCTAACACCTTTTCTAAATTTCCTACATTGTGAAATGACAGCAGTGTCTCCCTTTCAACACTGCCTTCTAGTCAATATAAAAAGAAATAAACCATCCCCACATGCTCCTATTTGGTGTTTACTTTTCCATCAGTCATCTAAAATGGGACACAGGAAAAGGGATGTGTCTGTCTCTGTTAGAAAGAGAAGAAAAGTGAGGGGGAAAAAAATCTAATGCAACAAGAGAGTTGCCAGATTTGGAACTGATTGAAAGAGTTTTGTGTCACCAAACATTTTTCAAAGACCTATCAATCTGCAACTCTTTTTATAAACCAACCTGTAATGAGTGGTGTTTCCACACATTTTCTTCACACAGTTGCTTCTGAGTTTGGCAGTGCCTTTGATTTGAAAAAGAATTTCAAACTTTAGATGATCACACAGAACCTTTTTGGCATCATGGAAAAGAATATTTAGATCATAAAGACTTAAAGGAATGTAAGCTAGAGTTCCAAGTAGTTTAAACTTTCATTACAGAGATGCTGAAAGCCACACTGCTGTGCTTACAATAAGTATATTTATAAGTGATGCCATTTGTAACTCTAATTAAATGAGGACTGAAAAAAAAGTAAAAAAGAAAAGTTCAGATTAAAAAATTAATATTCAGTGAAAAATTCGACCGTATATCAAATAGCAAGATAGACCCAAACATTATAATGTTTCTATTCCCGTCTCCTGGCATCGAGGGAAAACCACCTTGGAAAAACCAACAAATCCTTAAAATAACAAAAAAGTGCCAGCACTAACAGTGGTATACTTAGTACTCTCTGGGAAAATTCAAAGAAAGTAGAGTAATGAAATTTGTCACCTGCTGACTGGTTTCTGCTGATTCCGAAAACAAAGAGCACAGCAGACTAGGTTCAGAATGTACAGCCAGAAGAAGAACAGGATTAATTGCAAAGTGACTGACTCCACTATAAACAAAAATTTTGCCCCATCCAATCCCTCTCAAACCACTAGTTCTCAACGTTTGATCCCCAAACAGCAGCATCAACGTCACTGGGGAACTTTTTAGAGATACACATTCTCAGGCCCTAACCAAGACCAACTGAATAAGAAACTCTGGGAGTGAGGCCCCGTAATCTGTGTTTTAATAAATCCTAAAGATTATTTTAATGTATATTAAAGTATGATATACATTGTCTTAAATGTGACAACACGATCAGTAACAAGTAGAGAAGTTCCTAAGTCTGTGAATCCTGATGGTAAACAGTTAACAGCTATGGAGGGCTAACTGAGCAAAGCATTCTTCATGGCATATTACTTATATTCTCCTATTTAATCCTTATGGCAACCCTATATATACTAAGTCAATGCAACTCATTAGCTTGACAGGGCACAATGAAAAGAATTACTAAAGAAAAAACAATGCTATTACGAGAACAGTGATTTTTCCTGAATGCACATCTATCAATAGCAACAGAGGCAAAACCCTAGGAGGCCTCAAATGATTATTTTTGCATACCTTTAAAGCAACTTTTAACAGAAAATAGTCTTCATAAAACTTATCCTGAAAGACTGACAGGTAACAGTCTAGGATATTCATGAGTCAACTTTTGAATTGGTTCCATTCTTGCAAGCTGGACCAAGTCCAGAGAGGCAGATGCACTTAATAGTCTTGGCGACAAGATGGATGGCAGATAGTGCAGCCAGATTGTCCCCAAGTCTGACCAGCACATAGCTCAAACATCATCTTCTGCACCTCTGCTCCCTTATGTAACTAACGGATATTCTTGATGTCAGTGGACAGAAAGTGTAAAAGAATTCAAGATATAAAACATGATTGTGTCTAAGTATTTAAATGACAGCTGAACTAGGAAATCAAATATCAAGCACTTCTTTTTGATCCCTTTATTTAGTTCTATAACTCTATCACCTCTTTTCCAGTCACCCAGGCTTTAAACCCTTATGCTTGTTAAGCATTCATATTTTCTCTCTCTCTCATCCAAGAAATCACTGGATCCTAAAGTTATTATGTTCAGATTCTTCTAAATGTCACTTTCTTTCCATTCCAACTTCCGTCACACTATCTCAGGCCCTCACCATCTCATCCTAGATTACTGAACAATCTCTTAATCTTTTCCTTTATATTTCTCATGACACCACTGTCAAATACAGACACTTTCCCCACAATGCTTTCTTGCACAAAACCCATCAATACTTCATTACTGACAGGGTCCAAACTCCTAAGACATAAATATAAACATCTTCACAGCTTGGCTACGACTTTATCTCCAGCTCTTTCCTTATGTGAACTACACTCCAATCACAGTTCTATATTCACTATCTTAAAAACATGTCACGAATGTTCATTCCAGTAACTCTTGTTCATCCCTCTCCAAATCTTTGGACAAACAGTGATTGATGCAAAATGCCAATATGAGAATAGGCATTAAAGCAGAGAATAAATTAAAGCTTGCTTACTCTCTAGGATTTAATTATAGATCAGTGCTTCTAATTTCATTATTCTTTTATATCGAATTTACAACTGTTAGGACAAAATAATGAATGTTTAAAAGTTTAATCATGGTCTTTGCTTAACTTATATAGAAGCATTTGAATTAAATATTGAGCTAGTGATATTCCATATGCCAAAGATTAAATATATTTATGAAGGAAAAAGGCTTCTGCCCCAGTGGCTCACAGTGTAGGGGTGAAGCAGACATGCCCCTCCCCTCTCTACCACACCACCACCTTAGTCAGCCTTCCTGGGACTTAGCCACAAATCATTGCTGAAAGAATAGAAATTCCTCTCTGCGTTTATGAAACAACCCTCCAACTATCAAAGCTTCTCAACTGAGTCCTTCAAATATAACTATTAAAAACTACAAAAGCCAATAATGTGACAAAATCCTACAAATAGAACTAATCCCATAGAAATCTGAACTAATCCCTTAGAATTTCTGAAAGAAACAGAAAGAAATTTTAAAAGAATTCTTATTATAATCAATAAGGCTGAAGAAATATAGCATTTCCTTAAAAATAATGTTCAGAAAAAAAGCAAAGAAGAGGAAGAGGAGGAAGAACAAAATAACTGGAGGGAGAGAAATAATCAGCATTTCTGGAAATTAAAAGCATTGTGGTCAAATGTTTTTAAAAATCAATACATGAGCAAACTAGCAAGATGGATATGAATAAAGATTCAATTAATGATTTGGAAGATCATCAGAAATCACTCAGGACTAAAAGTAGGTCCTAGCAGACAGAAGATGTCCTAGCAAAAAGACATCAGAAATACAGCATATTTAAAAAGCAGGCATCCTTTGCCAACAATCTGATGTTCAACAAAACATTTGGAAAACTATTAAAATAAATATGAATTTACTAAGCCAGTTGAAAACCATATCAACATATAGTCAGTAGCTAGCAATCACAAATTAGAAAATGAAACCCTAAAGATCTCATTCAGAAAACAAATAACACTCATAAACTAAGAACAAGGGAAAAGTAAATAAAGTAAATGTGCAAAACATTTTTTATAACTGCCAACCTTACCATGGACATAAGAAGGGGCTTAAATCCTAGAGAAACACCACACTCCTACAGAAAGATTCAATATTATAAAACTATAAATTTGTCCCCAATTAATCTATAAATTAGATGAAATCCTCTCATGTGATTCTAAAATCTATATATATATAATAGATTCATGAAGTCAGCAAGAACATTTTTTAAAAAGAAAAAAATTGAGAGAAAATTTGGCCTACTACACTAGGTAGCTACAGTAGTTAAAAACTAGCAAGAAAGTAATCCGGGAATATATAGACTGGTTCAGAAACAGAATAAAAAGTCCAGCAAACAATCCATGCATACATGGGATTTATCCTGATAATGATTTTCTCCTTTACTAGAATTATCAGAGCCCTTTTGCAACTAGGCCATAAGCCAAGAAACGCGGGCAGTTTTTAGAAGATGGAAAAGGCAAAGGAGTAGATCGTCCCCTAGAACCTTCAATGGGACCTTAACATTGTCAACATCATGACTTTAGCTCAGTGAGATCTATTTTTAGACTCCAGAGATCCAGAACGAGAATAAATTAGTGTTCGTTTAAGCCACTATGTGGAAGTTTTTTCTAGCAATCATAGAAAACTAATGAATCAGGTTATGAAAATACTAACGTATCCTCTTGCCTTTGACATCACAGTCTTCTCCATGGGGAAAATAGGTACATTTATATATTAAAATTCTTAAGAGAGATGTTAAATATCAAGCCATAAGACTTTCTAATTATTTTAATTATACATAATTTCGTTATATCTGCTGATAGTCTGAATTCAGAAATCCTTAGATATCCTAAATGCCTGCACATTAGATAAACTTCATTTGGGAGATTTTTACATTATTGGTTGAAAGAATAATATCAATCAATATTATTGGTTGAAAGAGACTTACCACTTTCCCCTAAATATCTCAGTCTTTGCTGTAAGGACTTTCTTTATGTCTTTCTTAATTCTATTGACACTATCATGAAATTATTTGTTAATAAAATAGGAATAAAAAGGGATATTCACTTCTTATATTTTGTCAGCTTCACTCAATAATTTAGCAAACATTAATTATATATTATTAAGTTTTTATGCATAAAACAGATGTTTTGTAACAGACTAAATTCTAAATTTTTAGAAAGTTAGCAATATGTTTGCGTCAGTTGAAATTTCTTAAGAACTTCACCTATAATAGCAGCATGAGTTCCTCAGCAAAAAGATAGAAAATGACTTGTCAATAATGCATATGGGACAAACATTTTGTATTATATCTGCAATTTGTGGCTTATTCGTATGGCCACTATAAATAGGTCTGCTCAACAGTTAAAACTAAGAGGAAAAAGAAGAACTCATTCTAGTTACTGCTTGGATGGAAAATCTAAAATATTTATGAGATGTTTTCCTTTATTATATGTTACATATTTCCTACATAAATTTTTCTCCAAATTAAAATTTTTTCTTGCACATCCAGTATCAGTATGGGTCAAGTGAGGAGACAGAAAACACATCATTTCTCTTTTCAGGGATAGTGTGATAGAATAATTTAGTAAAAACTAAAGTTGTTAACTAGGTAACTACTGCAAGGATAAAAGATATTACAATGGTAGCAACTAGTGTAAGTAGTTATCACTCCAATGGAAAATATTGGAATTAATAACCTAGAAACTTAGAGGAAGGGCCTTTGAAGCTTAAAACTCAGAACTCTCTAAGGAGGACAGGCTGGCCAGTTAGAGTTGGTTTCTCTGAGACAGGACATTTTAAGTTAATTTGCAAGTGTTAGAGAAACTGTAAGTTTGAATTAGCTGCTGGTACATGAAAGAACTGCTGCTGCCAAGGTGAATAAGTGTTGCTAGGGTGATGACTACTGGAACCATAGACAAAATGAAGTCTATGAGCAGAAAGCCGAAAGACAGAAAAGGGAAAGTCTTTTCATCCTCCTCCTATCTTGCCAGTTCCCTCAAATGTCTCTTCTGTGTAAAATTCAAACAGGAAGTCAGGTTTCAAAGCAGAAATGTGGTTTATAGAATCCCAGGTCCAACATCACAAAACAGAATACAGAAAGGTAAATACGCTGCTGAGAAATAACTTAGTAGTTAGGATAGCTTTGGTGAACTCACATCTAAATATATTCTTTTATACAATACCAGCACCACCAATCTATGTTTCCACTTCACAAAGATACAACTATTATTAATGCAAATGAAGACACTATCACTTCAAAGTGAGTAGACACAAAATCCCAACAATATGGTGTTCATTCCTATACTACACTACTCCCTAATTTCAGACACAGTCTTATTTGAATTTTCTTACCTAGTACTAAATGAAAAATTAATCTCTAAAAAAACTAAAATAAGAAAAAACCGAGGAGATACAAAAGAATAAAATAGGCATAGCTGCTATAGTCTTTATGCAGAAAGAATTTATACAGAAAGAATTGAAGGGAGAGAAATAATCAGCATTTCTGGAAATTAAAAGCATTGTGGTCAAATGTTTTTAAAAATCAAAACATGAAAAAACTAACAAGATGGATATGAATAAAGATTCAATTAAGATTTGGAAGATCATTAGGATGTCACTACTGTGTATAACTTCCTTCTTTCACTATCTGCATCAGCCAAGACTTCACTGGTCAGTAACCTACGCCTTCTTTCTTGAAGTGTCTGAATCCTTAATTCTTATTTAACATGGAAGTAATAAAAGACTTCCAAAAGAATGCCCTGGCTCCATGATGTAGTCCAATTTTCACTAGCAAGGGAAAACTACAATCATATTGGAAGGTGAAAGCAGAGCCAACACTTCACATGGCTGAAGCAGGAGCAAGAAAGAGAGGCAGTGAAAGTGCTGTACTACACACGTTAAAAAAAAAAAAAACACACATCTTGTGAGAACTCATTCACTATCAGGAGAACAGCACCACAAGGGGATGGCACTAAACCATTCATGTGAATCTGCCTCCATGAGCCAATTACTTCCCACCAGGCCCCATTTCCAACACTGGGGATTAAAACTGAACATGAGGTTTAGGTGGGGACACAGATCCAAACCATATTGATGACAATGCCTGGTTTTACTTTTATCATATTTTCTATAATCTAGTGTTTTCACCTGTATTCCTCAGTGCATGAGAATTAGAAGTATTTTAAATCTTTTAACCACTCTTGCAATAAAATTATTTACTAGTTTTGAGTTGAAATGTTATTTTAGAAACAATATTAGAAATTATACATGACAATCTGAAAGATAAATACAAGAAAATGTGTCCCCTTTAAACATCTCCATTCTTTGTTCTGCACCTAAATTGCAGCAACAAACACATACTTCAGACACTCTACAGAGGCACATGGATGTGCTGTCAATTTATTATTTTTTTAATTGAAATCCTTATTCAAGTTATTTTACCCGGATCACTTGTATCCATGAACCAGAAGTATGACGGAAGTGAGAATGCAGAGTGGCAAATCTCTCACCGCGAATGTGGTTTGTCAGGGCCAAGGATTTGTACTTTTCTTCCTCCTATTGTAGCAAACGCCTTGAAAGAGTGCTAGTGGTACAGAGTGCTACAACGTGTGTTGCAGCATTCTGCGGGATCCTCTGAAAGTCAAAGTTTCCCTTAAAATGTAATAACTAATATATTAACAAAGTTATTTTTTATCCATTATTTCATTTGATGCTAAGATAATCTTGGGAGATAGATATTTGCATTACTTCATTAAACCATGAAGCTGAAGTTCGCAGGGGCAGACCAACTCTACATTACAATACTAAAAGCCAGATTTTCTGACCAAAACTCTTAGAAAACCATGAAAGCCCCTCTAATGTTTAATAGACACCAGAATTTATTTAACCTGTTCCATCTTTAGCTCTTCTAATTATGTTCAACGCTATTTGTTGAAAACTATCAAAATTCTAGTATTGTAAGGATACCATGTGTCCTTTTGGTGTTTTGTTTTTATTTCATGTCTAAGAAACTTGCTATATTAGTATGTCCTAAATATGAATTGATTGTCAACTCTTAGTTGAATTTTTCTTTCTGTCTGTAATAAGTAAGCCAGTTTCCCATTGTCTACTTCCATAGTCTTTCAAACTTTGAATTTAGAAGCTATCCACCTTCTTTTTTAAAATAGTCCAAATTCCAAAGCATAATATGGTATAAGCAGAACTACATGCAATTGGTAACTCTATCACTTATTCAGTACCTGGAACAAATGAGTAGAGGAAACGAGTGCTTCAACAAATTTGGAGTCTGTTGGACACCTTTCTAAATTATCCATTTTATTACCTATCTGAATTATCCTAATTCTACATCAGAGTTTCACACTGAATCTGTCTTTGTAATATAGGTTTCCCCTACTGGAAGGAAAAGCAATTTTTATGAATTATTAACTTAATATAAGATTTCTTTGTAATTGTGAGCTAATAAAATGTATCAACAGCTTGTCTTATCTTTTATGAACTGACTCATTAAAAATGTTTATTATACTTTCTATTCTCCTGGCAATTTATTTCAAAGATTTAATTCAGACATATACTGTCAAAATTTTCTCAACCCTTTCTCTTCTTGGCTCCAAGAATTTTCTGTGTCTACTGAACATACAGCATTTTGTGCCATCTCTTATGCAGTGTTGTTTCACTGAATATTTTATTTATTAAAATTATTTATTTAGAAATAATTGCAGACATACAGAAGAGTGAAATAATACTACAAATGGTTCCTGTGTAATCTAGCTAGCTTCCCTAATGCAAGAATCTCACATAACCATGCTACAATTGCCAAAACTAAAAAAACTCATACTGGCAAAATGCTATTAACTAAACTAGAGACTTTATTCAGATTCCATCAGCTTTTCCACTAATGTCCTTTTCCTGTACTAGGATCTAACTCAGGTTCGCACTTGGAATTTAGTTGCCTTGTCTTCTTCATTCTAATAGTTACTCAATTTTTCCTTGTCATTCATGAAGATGGCACTTGTGACCACATATTTTATGGAATGCACTTCAATTTGTGTTTGTCTGACATTTTCTTACGAATAGACTGAGGTTATGAACTTTTGGAGATACTATTGCAAAAGTAATGAGCCCTTCTGGGCAAATTATATCCAGAAATACAAGACATTGATGCCTTATTTCTGGAGAAGTTACAAGCACACAGAGTTAAGATGTATTTGTTAACTGGAAAACTTTTATAAAGAAAACTTATTATATTCCATTATTCCCTCATTTATTTAAGCAATCATTATATCATGAATATTTATTTTATTAGAATAAAATAAAATAAGTTGTATTTCTTAGGAGTTGTAACTCAAAGAATTACAACTTAGTGTAACTCAAGGAATTCCAGTCTATTAATTGTTATTTGGATTATTTTTTGTGAATTTGTTCTAACTTTGGCCATTGGGAGTTCTTTTGGAATTGTAACTCAAAGAATTCTGGTCTATTTATTGTTATTTGGATTATGTTTGTGAAATTTGTTCTAACTTTGGCCATGGCAGTTCTTTCTGGTTAGCGCCTATATCTTTTTGACTTTTCTGGCACCACCAGACTTTCAGACATATTATGGATGATTTCCTGTACCAGCCCTGGAATCAACCACTACCACTCCAAGAAACTCTGATACTTTTAAATAGAAAAAAAAATATTTGGAAAGCAAGACCTTGGAGCTTAATAAGTTCCTGACATCTGGGATACAACTGTTTCTAGAATATCATATGTATGAATACTAATTAATGCATGCATACTATATTTGTTTCTGCATCTAAGTAGCTGTTTGCATTTTAAAAAGAACACCTGAGTTGATATTAGTTCATTCTATTATTTCCACTTGGCTTATTAACAACATCTTCCTACAACATAAGTAATCTCGCTTTCATTATCTAAAATATATTTGCTTATGTCTTCAAACATAGTATACACATAAAATGTTTAATAATTGTTATCCCAGGCTCATTTGAAAAACAAATTTACCAATTGGAAGATATTGTTTGGATGCAGTAATTATTGTCCTCAGCCTTACAGAATCTGGTCAACATAACTGGTTTCAAGGCTACTTTGATCAGCTCTTTTCTTCCCTACCCATTTCAGTGTAGTCATTCATTTGTCACATTCTGGATTCCATCTTGGGTTCTCTTGATATCGCAGTTGATTTTTTTCTTAATATACATATTATTTATACTGCAGGCTTGAATGAGTTTTGACAAATGCATAAAGTTCTGTATCCATCACCACAGTACCAAACAGAAGAGTTCAATCACCCCCCAAATTATCTTGTGCTACCCTTCTGTAATTACCACCTACCTCTGCTCTCAACAACTATTCTGTTTTCTGACTCCATAGTTTTTCCTTTCAGAGAATGGTGTATTAGTAGAAGTACAAAATACACATCCTTTTGTGGCTGGCTTCTTTTATACAGCAATACAAATTGCAAATACATAGTTTGGTATTTTTATTTTTTTCTAGAGAGACAGAATTTTCCTCTTGTTCCCCAGGTTGGAGTGCAATGGCACAATCTCGGCTCACTGCAACCTCCACCTCCTGGGTTCAAGCCATTCTCCTGCCTCAGTCTCCAAAGTAGCTGGTACTACAGGCATGTGCTACCATGCCTGACTAGATTTTTGTATTTTTAGTAGAGACAGGGTTTCACTATGTTGGTCAGGTTGACCTTGAACTCCTGACCTCAGGTGATCCACCTGTCTCAGTCTCCCAAAGTGCTGGGATTACAGGCATGAGCCACCATGCTTGGCCTTAGCTTGGCATTTTTGTTTGTTAATAAATCTCATATTTTTCTGTGAAAGAATAAGCCAAGTTGTGATTTGTTTTCCCCTGGTGCTTAGCATACTGCCTTGCACAGCTGGCATTCATAAAATATTTTATAATAAATGAAGTCTGAATCTTCAGGCCTCAGAAAACAAACTGAGCTATGGTGGCTTCACATCAGGACTGTGAAGCTCAGCCTAAAGGAAACATCAATATCAATTTAAGGAATCTTCTTTTCTATGCATAAGTTTCTCAGTCGCTGAAAAAAAAATAGTCCATATTTAATTGTATTTGTACTAAAGTTTGCATAAAAATACTTCCCTGGGGTTAAAGAGCACAGTCAGCACTATCTCTAGGAGAATCCCCTAATTTAAATAAGTCCCAATTACAGCTTATAAGTGTTTTCAGGATGAAGGTCACTTTTTCAAAGTCATGATGTCATTGAGTGCCTGTTTAAGAGGATGGCAGAGTATAGAAGAGCATCTTGCCTTTCTATGTTTGCTCCTGTACAAAAGTATCCCTCAGGTTAGGTGCTGGCTTCCCCCTACTTTAGTGACAATTTGAGAATAAGTAAAATGGAGCTCTCAGGAACTAGGAACTGAATCTTATCCCAGAAAAGCTCTTTCAAACAAATTTTATGATCCCAAATGGCCAAAACAGGGCTTAGAGAAGGTTACCTTAGCCCAATTGTAGTTCAATAAATAGAATTCCCCAAGATGCTCACATTCATATATTGAAGTATCTGATTTCTAGCAACCTGAAGCACAGCATACCTTTTACAGTGCTCATTCATTGGTATTCCATAGCTTGATTATTATCAGAATTTGAGTTTGCTAGAAGCTGAGGCCCAGAGTTCTGACTAACAGGGTATAAGACAAAGGTCAAATAGTTACAGTGGGAAAGATCCCAAAAAAATCACACGATGTATGTTTTTTGGTAGGTTGTGTTAAAGGTGACTTGGACCTGAAGACTTCTATCTTCTAAACTAAAGCTCTACTATGGGACTGATATCCCCTACATTTGTCAACTATAGACATACACAGGCATATCTACATCCTGGATCATGCCGCTGAGCTCCATTGCTCGAAAGAATATTGATACTCAGGATCAGCAGAATCTACTCCTGCTGGTATGAGTCCATATGCTCCACTTCCAGTAGCTGGCATAATAGTATATGGTGCTACAATTTGAATATAAATCAAACTCTCTAACATGGCACACAGATATTCTAAAACTGACTCTTAGATTCCCCATTTTCATCTCACCATCTCTCGCCTGCACACTATTCTCTGGCCATACACACTACCTGAATTTCTCATATTTCCCCAGCAGTTTCACACCTCCATGACAGTTGCTACTTCTACCTAAAGTAACTACCCCTTCACCACATTTTCCAGCAAACATCTTAGCATCTTTAAAAAAATCAGAATTAAACAGATGAAATATAAATCCTTAAAATAAATAAAAACTTACAGAAAACTGAGGCATGGAGAAGTTGAGTAACGCCCAAAGTCACCCACCAAATAGGTGACAGAGCCCAAAGAAAAAGCCAGGTCTGTCTAACTGTGAAAAACATATACACAGCCACAGCACTCTATCTAAAATATTCTATGGTTCTAGAATGGAATCTTTGCAGAATCTTTTAAAAATTCAGATATCCATAACTCCATCCTAAACCTGTGTTTTCTCTTGCTGGAGCTCTGGGATTTGCATATTGGGAAAGTTTCCCAGGTAACTCTGAGCGACAGTGTATTTGAGAACCACCACCTCATGATATAGAAGGGCTTAGAACAAGTATTGACACTTCAGTGTACCACAAGGAATTGGATAGCATCTGAAACCAATTTTGGTGATATACCATTTTTCAAAAAAGTTAAATGAGACATGTCTATTTTACAAAACTGAGAATCTGTAGAGAAGTACTTCCAGGAGTAACTGCATTCTGGTAACATTTAATTACATTTTGTAAATTAGCAAAAATCTGTTTTGTAAAGAAAAATGAATTTAAATTATCTTTCATTTAAATTCTTGACAAGGGATCAACTACAATTGTGTGGAGAATAGATTTGATTTGAACATTTGATTGAGTGTATAGCTGTCTTAGTGGTCCTCAGACATCAAAATTAAAATCTCAAGCATGATGAAGAAATATTAATAATATTTCAGGCTGTATACTACTCAGTGTTTCATGTTTTTAGAACACCAAAAGGAAGATTATTGTAATCAATAAGTGAAATGAGACACAAATGAAAACCATGGCATATATGGGACTCCCCTTTTGCTACTACATGCTTTCACATTTTTAAAAAATTCAAGGCTCCTTGTCTTTGCATTTATGTAATGTGAGATATTTGAAATGAAATTTGTTTTGCGTTATTTTTGCTTTTTATTTAAAATAAATTTAGACTTGCAAAAAAGTTGCAAAGTGAAGTTTTCACATACTCCCATCTCAACTTCTACTATTAACATCTTACCTAACTATGGTAAAAGTATCAAAACCAAAAAATCAAAATGGATATAGGGCTATTAACTAATCTACAGACTTTGAATTTTGGCAAGTGGCCCAATAAGGTTCTTTTCTCTGGATTAGGAAGCAATCTAGAATACCACATGGCATACAAGTGTCATGTTGTTTAGCCTTTTCCAATCTGAAACTGTTCTTCAGGTTTTGTCTTCCATAACCTTGATGCTTCTGAAGAATACTGGTCAGCTATGTCATTGTCCCTAAGTTTGAGCTGGCCAGATGTTTTTCCACAATTAGACTGAAGTCATGCACTTCGGGCAGGAAATTAAGGTTATACATCATATCAAGGGGCACATGATATGGAAGTTCGCTCTTAGGATGTATGATGACTTGGTTAAGATGGTGTCTATAAGATTCCTCCACAGTAATGAAGGAATTTTTCTTTGTAATGAAGAAGATGGAAAAATACTATGTCTAACAATGAAAACTATGTACACAGCAACAGCACTCTTATCTAAAATAATCTGTGGTTCTAGAATGAAATCCTTGTAGCATCTTTTAAAATTCAGATGTCCCTAACTCCATCCTATACCTGTGTTTTCTCTTGCTGGAGCTCTGGGATCTGTGTATTGAAAAAGTTTCCCAGGTGACTCTGAGGCAACTGCCAATGGTCCTTTTCCAAAACAATTATTAATATGGTGTTTACCTAAGGGTAATTTTCTATTTCTCTTATTCCTTTTAGGTTTATTAATTGAAAGTCTACATTTCAGATTTATTTATTTATTTATTCAACTATATATTTATTTTTGTATGACCTCATGAATATTTTATTCTGAAAAGTAGAATCCAATAATACAATTTTGTTACACAAATTGTCCCAAAGTGGCTGCTGAAAACTCTTAACGTTTCCTCTTTGTACTTCTGCCATGTTCCTATCATTTTGTGAGCACTTCCTTACTTAACAGAACCACAAGATGTTTCAAGATCGTATTATATTGGAGGTAAAGTATGGGATAGATTATTTAGTACTGCTCAGATACCAAAAAAAAAAAAAAGACTTTTTTTTCTTCACTCACCCCGACTATTGCAGATTCTGATGCCTTATATCTCTTTCTGAAAATTTTGTTTCCCTCACACTCCAAAACACTGTATTTACCAGAGAACACTGAATAAATGCTAGGTAACTATTAAATGCCTTATTATAGAAAAATCGTATTTAAAGAAAGTAGTTTAAAAAGAAGCTAACCATTCATTCCCCTGTGTCAGATTTTCTCTCTGTCTTTTCAACAAAAAACATTTTATTTTAATTAAAAAAAACAGAATTCCAACATGTATATAAGTAATTAAAAAGTAATACAGTATTATTATAAATATATCTATATACATGTCCAGAACTATAACATTTGCTTACATTATAATCAATATAATAATCCATGCTTTATAAAAATTCCAGTTATTTATTCTTTTATACAATATATTTCTATAGTTTGAATTAGATATATTACGAAAATTCTAAATTCTATGAATAAGTACTTACAAAATATCTAAATTTTTAGAGTACTTCAACTTAGCAGCTATGTCAGGATTCTTCTTAAGCAAAACGATCAAAAAACTTTTTTCAAAAATAGTAAGAAAATGTTGCTTTAAAATTGGAACATTCAGGTTGCGGGTATGATGGAGCAGGAACTCTATACCATCTCTCCCACTGAACACAGCTCTAAATCCTGGACAGACTACAAGGAGCAGCTATTTGAGGATTCAAAAGTAAATAGCAGCAGATGGACTGAGGAAGAACAGAATTCAAATACCAGCAAACAAGTGGTAACATGACTAACTTTTCTACTCCTGTGTCCCCTGGTCTGAACTCAACACACAACAAACAAAGAAGTGAGCCCTGAAAAGCAGAGAGAAGGAAAAAGCCCAGGAGAAGCCTTCCAGTTCTGGCTTATGGGAAAGGGAATGCAAAACAGAGAGTATGTGAAAAACCTTCAAATTAAAAAAAAAAAAAAATTTATTTTGTTTATTTGCCTACCCACCAGACCTCAGGCAATCCTCTGCTAACAGCGGTAACAGCAGCAGTGACAAAAGAGGGAATAGCGTGAACAAAAGACAAAACCCTAAGAAAGGGGACATTACTCTAGGTTTAAAGAAATGACAGTTTCCAAAGGGTAGAACCAAATCCCATTGGTCTTTTTCCCTTTGTGATCTCCTGCCACCTCGCCCCAAAGACAGTGCGGTTGTGGAAGTGCACAGTACATTAGGGTAATGAAAGTCATTGTATTTTGGCCAAAAAAACAAAAAAAGTATCCCAGAAAACTGGAAATATCAAGGGCAATCATGAGAGAAAAACTTGAGAATATGACTATATAAAGTTGTTTATGAACCACATAGTTTGCACCAGAATAATTCCTGGCAATCTACTTATGCCAAATCCTAAGTCCTATGAAAGATATTAGAAATCACTGGACATTGTTAGGTCCAGAAACATAAACAAGGCTCCAGGATGATTCAAGCCAAGGTGTTCTTTGGGAGATAACTCCAAACACAACTATTGTAAAACTTTCACACTTGTCTTTCAAAAAAAAAAAAAAAAGTGAGATGGGAGACCACAGCTAACAAGGTCAGGACAAGGAGGCTGAACACCACAGCAGGGCACAGTCAGAGGTATAGGAAATAACTGAAAGAGAATGAGCACCAAGCACAAAGCAAAATAAATTTAGCACATTTATTCTGCTAGAGTAAAGATACATTCAGGTTATCTTGGAAAGAGGCAGGGTAAAGCATGCAGGGCACAACTTTCGAAATGAACCTTCTTCTTAGTAAAACAGCAATTTACCTGGTGAAAATTATTTTTCTAAAAAATTGAAATTCTCCAGAAATTATTATAAGGTCATACAGCAAATGAAGAAACACTCATTCAAGAAAATCAACTCAATCTTAGTAAAAAATGGTGAGGGTCCATGGCATATGAGCCATGGTTTATTTCATTAACCTCCACCATTACCACCAAGCTCTATACCTCTGCATTACAAAAGCTCTAACAGAGGCACTCTACTCCAGGCAGGTGCAGCCAACACAAAGAGTGCTTACTCTCTACCTACCTTCTACTCTAGGACTATGGCTTTACCCCATGAGGAGCAGGCTGTTGTGTTTTTCACTTCTCATAGCCTGTGTTGCAGAAGATACATTTTGGGCAGACATAGCAAAAATTACATGGTCTGCCTTCCCCCATCCCATCCCCACATGTAAGGTGGAAGCTCTACCTTAAGTATGGCAGGCCAAGGAATGGGGTGGGGGGAGTTCTTGTTGCCCCTGCTAAGAAGGCAATAAAGTGATAGCAGAGGGGTAAAAAAGACATGAGACATACACAAAACAGAAAGCAAAATAGTAGATGTAAATCCATCCTATAAAACATAACATTGAGTATGAATGGCTTGAATAACCTAATCAAAAGGTAGATATTTTCAGATTGAATTAGAGGAAAAAAAAACAGGATCCAACTATCTACTTTCTACATAAGACATACTTTAGAATCAAAGTTACAAACAGGTTGAAAATGTAAGGATATATAATATAATCAAACACCATGAAAGAGAATAGAGTGCTACACTAATACCAGAAAGTAGATATTAAAACAAAAATGTTACTAGCATTAGAGAGACCTTCATATTGATAAGGCAGACAAAGGGACCTAACAGACATCTATAAAATATTCCAACAGAATACCCATTCTTCCAAAAATACATGAAACATTTTAGAAAATAGATTATATGCTAGGACATAACAGGACTCAATGAATATAAAAGAGCTTAAATCACACAAAGTATGTTTTCAAACATAACAAGCAATACTAGAAATTAACATTAGGAAGTTTGGGAAATACAAAATAGTGAATATTAAATAAGACATTTTTCAATAATCAAGAATTTAAAAATAATCTATTTATATTAATGGTCAATTGGTTTTGAGAAAGATTGACATGAAAATTCATTATGGAAAAAAAAAAAAAAGTCTTTTCAACAACGGTACTGAGACCAATGGATCAAGGCCAGGCACAATGGCTCATGCCTATTACCCCAGCACTATGGGACACCAAGGTGTGGGGATCACCCGAGACCAGGAGTTTCACACCAGCCTGGCCAACATGGTGAAACCACATCTCTTCTAGAAATACAAAACTTAGCAGGGCATGGTGGTGCACCATTCTAATCCCAGCTACCGGGGAGGCTGAAGCATGAGAGTCACTTGAGTCTGAGAGGCAGAGGTTGCAGTAAGCCAAGATAGTGTCAGTGTACTCCAGCCAGGACAACAGAACAAGACACAGCTCAAAAAAATAAAAATTTAAAAATTTTTAAAAATCTATTCTTAGCCAGGTACATAATCCTAGCACTTTGGAAGGCCGAGGCAGGAGCATAGGCTGAGGCCAGAGGCCAGAGGCTGAGACCAGCCTGGGCAACATAGTGAGATCTCATCTCTACAAAAAATAAACAAAATTATCCAGGTACTACAGCCTGGAGACAGAGCAAAACCTTGTTCCAAAAAAAAAAAAAAGGAAGAAGAATAAATCTATTCTCCCAACAAATTTGAAGTAGACAATGTGTTTTTCTTAATTATAATTACTATACTGTACTTTAAGTCTCCAGAACTTAATCATAAGTACCTTTATAAATGAAAAGTTTTATATTTGAAAGTTTATACTCTTTGGCCAACATTTCTTTCTAATTTATGGTTAGGAGAGTAAACATATAAACATATTTGTATGTTTACTGATTCTTTGGATTTTCTGAGTTTTTACAAAGTGGCATCTCATGTCTTTTGCCCATTATTCTTTTGGAAATTTTAGTGTTTTCTGTTGTTTCTAAGAGCTCCCAAGATATTTAAGTTACAACAGCATTTGGTCATATTCATTATAATAACTTTTATATTGTTCTGTAACTAAACTTCATATTTTTATCATAATGGTATGTACTTTACATTTTTTCACTTTTACTGATCAAATTTATCAATTTCTTTTCTTTCTGACATCTTTTATTGCATTGATGCTCAGAAAATCTTTCCGTTTCTTAAAATCTAACTGATCTTCATAAATACTTTCTTTTAGTTAGAAATAGTCTACAGTAAACTCTGAAACCTCTATTATCTGGGAATAAAGCATACATGTAATTTTAAGAGAAAAATAAGTTAATTTCCTTTGTTTCAAACAGAAAATGTCTCCCTTTTTCCTTTAATTTGTCATGTTATTTTTATCACATACCAAATCTCTATGCATGTTTTAAAGTTTTTCTTTACGTTTCATTAATCTATCTCTTTGTTTTCTGCTAGCCCCATTATTGTGGTTTTGGAATATACTTAATTATGTATGATAATGCTTGCTTCCTTCTCGTTACTTATGTTTAACCATACAAAATATCTGCTATTCTTGTCCACATGTTTTTTTTCAGGTAGAATTGAAAAACTATTTTTTAAAAATTTTCAGAAAAATATTATACGGGACTTTGACTGCAATTATATTAGAGCTATAAGTAATCTGGGAATAATTGATTCCCTAACAATATTCAGTGTTTGCAGCCATGAATGACTATGCCTCTACATATATTCAAACACTTTCTGTCTCTCAATCAAGGTTAATATTAATAGTTTTCTGTATCTAGGCCTTGCATTTTTCTTTTCAACCCCCTCAAGAACACCAAGCCTGAAAGCCCTAAAATCTGATGGTGTTTGTATCAGAAAAGATAGTCGATAACATATTACATATTTTCATTTTGTTACTATAGAAATAATTTGTTTGAGTAAAAGCTTTTTCTTCTAATACAAATTTAGGAAGTTTCCAAAAAGAAATGGGTAATAGAATGCATGCTAATTACGTACTCCATATAGAACTTCTAAAAGATGAAACTCTTATGCCTTCAAATAAAATATTATGAAGACATTAAGTCTAAAATAATATGTTAAATTTAGTTGGAGGCTAACAAATGAAAATTAAAATAACTAAAAAGTGAGCAAAGCTGGAAAATAAAGAACAAACTCCCACATATTTTTATAATTGGCTATCTTGATCCTGCTAACATTGCAGCCACTAGCCACATGTGGCTACTGAGCACTTGAAATGTGGCTAGTCTGCAATAAGTGCTGTAAGCATAAGATGCACAACGGATTTCAAAGACTTAGCACAAACTTTAAAATGTTTCATTAAGGTTCCCCTTTAATTTCTATTTTGAATATTTTAAGTTAAATAAAATACATAATTTAAATTATACATTTTGCTATTAACTTAGTATTAAATTAATTTTGCTATTTTATTTTAAAATTTGCCTACTACATAATTCAAATGACAAGTATGGCTTGCATTACATTTTTATTGTACAGCACTGTGCTAAACTGTTTTCAAAAGTTAGCTGGTAAAAATTACTGTTTTTTTGTTTTTTTTTTTTTTTTTGAGACAAAGTCTCACTCTGTTGCCCAGGCTGGAGTGCAGTGGCATGATTTTGGCTCACTGCAACCTCTGCCTCCTGGGTTCAGACGATACTTCTGCTTCAGCCTTCTGAGTAGCTGAGACTACAGGTGCATGCCACCATGCCCAGCTAATTTTTTTGTGTTTTTAGTAGAGACAGCATTTCACCCTCTTGGTCAGGCTGGTCTCGAGCTCCTGACCTCGTGTTCTGCCTGCCTCGGCCTCCCAAAGTGCTGAGGTTACAGGTGTGAGCCACTGTACCCAGCCACAAATTACTTTTTATTCTGGTTGCAAAATGCCCCCAAATAATATTAATTCTGCTTTCTTGATTTTAATTTTTTACACATTAAAAAAATTATGTCTTTGGCATGCAAGTTCAAGGTTTAGTAAAAGTTAACTATTATACTATATATTTCCACTCTGAAATATTATAGAAGTGTTCAGAAAATACAAAGTACATATGTGGAGCTTGATGAATAAACTATAGCACATGCAAGAGAGAGAGAGAAACAGAGAAAGAGTAATGTTATGAGACATCAAAATATATTTTATGTCTCAAGATCACAAATAATTTTGAAATTACTAAATAGTAAAAGCTGAAACCCTCTATTATCTTCTTCTTAGTCATTGAGAAGGAATTTATTAATAATACAATAAACTAATTACAAAAGACATTTGAAAGGATAAAGAGTTCTTGGGCAAATATGCTTAAGACATTTTAAATTATTGTCAGATTTTAAACTTCTGTTACATCACTAAACAAGAAAACCTCAAGTTTTATACTTGTTATTTCTTGCTATGAAAAATGCTCAGAGCATTTATATGTAACTCTTCTGTGACACTGAACACTTTCCACCTTAACCTAAACTGCAAAATCCTTGAAATTTTGACAGCTTTGTCTTCTTGATTGACTTTCTACCATCATACCACTCCTTGCCAAACACCAAACACAAGACTATACAAATAGCTGATGTCAGTGACGATTTATTAAAGAAGGAATGACTGAATGAAGAAGTGATTATGACCTCGTTTGCCCCCATTATGTCCATAAAAAACTGTGTCCAAATTTTGTAGGTATGTAGAAGAAAAAGAACATAAAATGCCAGTAATGTTATAAGTCCTTGATTCTTATTCGACATTTTTAATGTTTCCTCTTAAATAGTAATGCAGGAAGTTTTTTTCAACAGGATAATTTTCTCAACTAAACAAAATAAAACTGTACATTATTGTCTTACACTTTATATATTATTATAAAACTGGGAGCTTAAACTCTCCATTTTTATTTTATCACCTAAGTCAGAAATACATTCTTCAAATATTTAAAATATTATACCCAGGTATAATAAAACAAACACACAAATAATATGGTATATCCAAATTTGTACATCATTTAAATCTGTCATATATATTCAGAGACACACATAAAATTTATGTTTTTATCTCCTTGTCTGCTAGGAATTATTTCCAGACCTATTATTTTATATCAGATCTTCATCAACAGTTTTCCAGTTGCAGAGACCACTGTATGTATGTATTTCCCAGCAGTATTAGAAACAAGAATATAATTTTGCTTGACATGTATAACCCTCTAAGGGCTATGAAACTGCATTTCAAGAAATATTAACTAATGTCATTTGAAAGGTGATCTTTAAAATGCATCAGAAGAGAGAGGGGGAGAGAGAGACAGAGAGAGAGAGAGAGAAAGAGAGAGAGAGAGAGAGAGAGAGAGAGAGTGTTTGTGTGTGTGTGTGTGTGTGTGTGTGTGTGTGGTAGAAAGGACTTGAAAGCTAACTCTGTATTTTGGGGTGCTTCTGATGCTTACTATATGAATATTGGCCTTTCTAAAAAAATAAGATGCTCAGATATTTTGCCAAAATGTGCTAAAACAAAATCACTCAGAGAATATGAGCTAGTCTAGAGATTAATAAACCCTCTAATTTCAAAAGCTTACACAAATAATGAGATGAAAACAGATAATTTTCAGCCTTCAAATATTTCAAGACTTCACTCTGTTTCTATGACATATTCAACCCGTATGAAAGATTTGCTATAGGGGTTGTAATGGCCTTCTGGGACAGGAAGAATAAGGTTTCTGGAGAAAATGTTAAATTAATTTTGATGGTGATGCAAAGTTAAGAAAGGGTTTTTAAGGGATGGCTTGCTGCCATGGGGTGGAGTTTTGTTTTGGTATCCTTTTAGAGCCTGCAGGTGTTTGGCACTAGTTAAAATCAGGGCCAGCTGTGATATTTCAATAGTTCTGATATTTTCCTCCCAATAGTTCTCAGAAGTGATGCTTCAGGGTGATGTCTTACACCTGATATATTCAACTTGTGTGGTACAAATGTGAAGACTCTATTGAATAACACCAGTTTTGTGACACCCTTAGCCCTCTCTTCCCTACCCTCAGGTCATGGCATCAGTGATAACAAAAACCACTAATTAGAGGCTTCAATCACTCATAGTTTTTAATTAAGCAGTTTAATCAAAGTGATATGCTAGAATCACCAAATATACAGTTTTAAGTGAAGTCTAAAAGCAGAATGTCACATTGCCTTTTAATTCTCAATGTAGACAATGATGTTTTTAACCCCTCTTAGTGGCTAGATATATACCTATGTTTGCAGGAATTTGAATAGTTTCTATTAAAAGCTACATTTTCTTTTAAGTTTGTTTGGGTTGGAAACCCTCAAACCACAATGTATTTCATGCACATGTTCCCAAGGGTATGTTAAATAGGACCACACTGAGGTCACCTAGTCAGTTTTTGAAACTTTTTAAGAATTCCTTAATGTACTGCACAATCTTGGCTTGATTAAAAAAAAAGATATTTTAAGAAAGTACTTGGAAAAATGACTGGCTATTAAAATCTATATGCAGATAATCCATCTTATACATCTATAATGCACAGAGCTTTCCACAGATAATTTGTCATTGAGAGAGAAAGACAATAAAACTCCGACGCTAAAGGTTTTGCATAAAAACTCCTCAGAACTTTCAGTAAATGCAGACCAATCCCCCTCAGCCCAGCCTGCAGTATTCTTGATTGACTTAACAGTGGATGCCTGTAGGATCACTTTAACTGTGCAAAGGTCTGTCACATATAATCAGAAGATAAGAGGTAGACAATCTTTCATTTATCCATGAAAAATAGTATCATCTGTTGTTTTGGTTGAACCAAAAAATCGAGTTACCTCAATCCATGAGACTATAATGAAATCGTTAGGCTAAAAATAGTTTCTACTATCAAATAAATTTTTGTTGTCTCCAAGTTCAAACCGCAGATGAAATGTTATAAATGGTCTACTTGAAAAGTAGGCACTCAAATTTTTCTGCTGTTACTTGAGGCTCCCAATCCTGGCTTTTGTTGTTGTTGTTACACATACCCTTTTTCATTTTATCGAAGTCTCCATTCCTGCCCCATGTTCCAGGCCTTGTACTTCACCCAGAGCAATTTTCAGAGCAGCTGTGCTGGCACAGCGCACACGGAGAGTGGACCATGCGCACCAGTGGTGCATTCCCACATCTGAACAGAAGTGGCTGTTTCCATGCACCCAGGGCCAAGAAACTCTACAGCTCATCATAGGCAAAACAAGGGAGGATACCTTAAATGGAAATCATACTTAGAAAAAGCTTTTACGAAAAATGAAAAATAAAAGGGTTTTCAATAATCAGAAATAAGGAAGGGAAGTTCTCTTCTTGGCATAGAGTTTGCAGATATATGTTTATAAAAGGTTAGCAGAGTGCAAGTTTAAATTAATGATCCCCATCCCCAAAGCTACACTAGATTTTCTTCTATCCACTATACAAAGATAAGTAAAAGAAATTAAACAAGAATATAGGGGCACCATCATAACCACAGCTACTACTAGGCATTGGCTATTTACCATCTCACAATCCCTGTGCTGTTTTCTTTATAAACAGTAACCCAGGTGCTAGTTCACCATTTTACACTTAAGGAAGCCAAAGTCCAGAAAGTTTATAATAAACTGCCCACCAATTTTGACTCCATGGTCTTAACCATTATATCACACTTAGTTCCCTCAGATTACCAAGGGTTTTCCAACCATCCCTGAAGATAGAGCTTGTCAGCCTCTCTCGGATGTACACAGGATGATAGTTACGGTGGGGAGAATTTTAAAAGTGACTACACAGGAGCCACTTGATTATTTGGAAAACTTGCACATTCCAGAGTTAACCAACTCATTAACCCCTACCTTTCTAATGAATAAATTAAAAATGGACTTAATAACAGGTACACATTGTGTACTGAATTGATGCTAAGTGACAAGCACTGGATATATCAAAAGTTTGCTGAATAAATGAATGAACTTAGTCATCATAGTTATATGTTATATTGAGGGTTTTTCAAAATAATCTGTTTTACACCAGTTTCACAAAGGGCAGTTTGTAGAGACATTTGCAACAGTATCAAAAGCTGGTATGCTGACTTAGGTAATATAAATGTTCTCCATTTTAGAAGGTAGGCTAATGACTAAAAATATGCCATAGACTAAGAACAGAAATTTTTGTAGTTACCAAAGAATTGAGATGCAAAGATTAAAGTAATTACACTGAACCACAAGAGAAAATTAGGTATGAAAATCCTAATTATCCTATATTCACTTTGAACTAGCCAATACAGTGAATAATTTTAAGATAGTGGGTGCAATTGTAAATATAAATAGGTAGTATTAGAATATACTTAATATATTTTTAAATAATTATATATATTTAATATATTATTGTATAAATTATAAATAATATAATTATTTTAAAATAATTCTTTTCTTTGGTGCCTTCATCTCTGATAAAACACAGATGGAGCAACAGAAATGCTTAAGGAAAACTCTTAGGAAGTATCTCCAGAAAAATGTACCCTCAAACTGAGATATACATGAAGTTCTACACACACCTCAATACACAATAGCTTCAAATGGTGGCTTGGCCTCACTCAAAGTTATAAAGTGAGAAAAACGGTCCCGTTTTCCTACATTCAGAGTGTGCACAATGCTACTTACTTGTAAGGAATCACCAGGCATTAATCCACGGATGGCGTGGGGTCCCTTTCAGAAGAATTCACGTAGTACACAACAAATGGGCCCCCTTATGTCAAATACTTATTGACCATTATTGACCAGTGTTTTAATATGAACAAAGCTTTGCCATACTCACAGTCTTGGCAGAAAAATAGCACACAGAATTCCTGAATTCATTCACTTTTCATACATTTTCGCCAGTAAATGTCATAACCATTAAATGGAAAATATTTCAATTTTCTTTTAAGCAGATATTTGTGTAAGATTAAAGGTACCAAAATTAAAGAGATAGATTGGTTTTCCAAGAAAGATCTCCTCCCTCAAAAGGTGTATTCTATGCTCAGTAGTTTATTTCTAAGAAAAACCTGCTACTAAATAAAGAACCCAAAGAAAAATACTCCATAGTTTTGAATGTTGGAAACTGACAAGACGATTGAATAATCATAGTGAAAGCTTTAAAATGGAGTCCCTCTACCTTTGGGGATTAATCCATGAATTTGAGAAATGGAAAATTGCTTCTAGTTATATTGACTGAAGTAATAAATTCAAAATATTACTTTGATATCATCTAAAAATAATCACTTGAACAGTGTTATAAAATAAATATATTTTCAGGTGACCCTGTTCCTGGGCACCAAAAAGGAGCCTGATAAGAAATGTAGAGCACATATTACTATCTGTGTAAAATTTATGCCTCACAAATAACACAAATTAATCAAACCAAATGAAGTCCTCTCATTTGCAGAATTAAATATGACCTGCTCTGTACATTTGAAGATAATCAGATGATCAGAGGTGGACTGTAACTATGAAAGTTCTCATATTTCTTCCTACAAAGAACAGTCTCTGAGAACCCAACCCCAATATCTCAATTGTATATATTTCTGTTTTTCAGGAAAATTAAATACCCTGGCCTCAGAAACTTCATGTAGTGATTGATGAAGAAATACAGTATGTTAAATGTAACATAAGTATGCTTATGGATCCCACTTCTTTTTTTTTTTAGACAGAGTTTTGCTCTTGTTGCCCAGGCTGGAGTGCAATGGCATGATCTCCGCCTCCTGGGCTCAAGCAATTCTCCTGCCTCAGCCTCTCGAGTAGCTGGGATTACAGGCGTGCACCACCATGCCCAGCTAATTTTGTATTTTAGCAGAGACAGAGTTTCTCCATGTTGGTCATGCTGGTCTCAAACTCCTGACTTCAGGTGATCCGGCTGCCTTAGCCTCCCAAAGTGCTGGGATTACAGGCATGAGCCACTGCACCAGGCCATGGACAGTCACTTCTAAGTTCTGGTTCTTTTTATCTCAAACCCACAAACAATTTTAATATAACAGTGAAAAATCATATTATGTGACTTAAGCTTAAGATCAATGGCAAAGGTACCTTGATATAAACCAATCTGGATAGCAAAGAGAGGCAAATGCTTGTGTTGTTAAACTTCAAACAACAAACCTGAGGTTCTGCAAATACATTCTTCATGCTGTTGATTGGGCCATATGGGACACCACTGCCTTCAAAGAGATGTAACCACTTGCTGGTCAGTTCTTCTTCAAACCTATGAAGACAAACAAGGATAAATTTTTTACACGTGAAAGAAGGTAACACAGCCTCTTCTATCATATGGCCCTCTTTCAAAGCAAGCAATAGGGACAAAAATATGTTTCCTAGTCTTTCTTTATACCTCATTTGAGAGAAGGCTGTCTGTATGAAATTAATTGAATGGCCATGTAGTGGATAAGAGTAGCCACCCAGGCCCTAGTGTTTAAAAATCCATCACTTAGAGATGTAAATCTTCCTATTTCTATTATTATGAACTCTGAGCAATTTATAAATTATAATATCATTGTACTTTGAGCATGAAGTCATTGGGCAATATGTCTTTTAGGTCTCAGGTAGAGGAAATCAGCTTAGAATAGGCACTAATATATTATTCTTCAAAACCAAAAATATAGCTGTTAAGAAAGCTTTGGGGAAAGTATGCAAAAATTAATAGTCACAACCATTGGCCTACAAACAACCTCTGTACTATGATTTCCTAACCAGCGCAACTCAATACATGCAAAGAGTGATATTTCAGTTTAGCCAACAAAACTCAAATTCATCCGAATCCTTTGTCTGTTTTATTCCTACTATAATTTTTTTTTGAGATGGAGTCTTGCAGTGTCGCCCAGAATAGATTGCAGTGGCACCATCTCAGCTCACTACAACCTCTGCCTCTCGGGTTCAAGCAACTCTCCTGCCTCAGCCTCCTGAGTAGATGGGACTACAGGCATGCGCCACCACAACCAGCTGATTTTTGTATTTTTAGTAGAGACAGGGTTTCACCATGTTGGCCAGGATGGTCTTGATCTCTCGACCTCATGATCCACCCGCCTTGGCCTCCCAAAGTGCTGGGATTACAGGCATGAGCCACTGCATCCAGCCTCTACTATAATTTAAAACTGGACTTCACAGATAGAAAAGCATATTGGATTTTCTTTATTTTCTCTAATAGGTCTTAAGGAAGGGGAGCTAACACATTTATGAAATTTACTATTTTCTTTCATCTCTGTTAAGACAGCAAACACAGGAATAAAATCTTGGATCTATAGGGACACCTCAACACAATTAGTTTCTAATGTATGAAGCATTTCAGAATTATTGATTATTAAAATATCAAACCTGTTTTAATTAATTAATTAGATAACCAAAGAGACATTTTTAAAACATTAGTCAAAGTAGACTATTGGCAGCAGGTAAAATGTTTTATTAATTTGGAAGGACTAGTGAAACAATAGTAGAGTATTCATAGACTCCCATTCAGTTC
The DNA here is from genome assembly GCA_004027835.1 of Alouatta palliata. Taxonomy (NCBI): domain Eukaryota; kingdom Metazoa; phylum Chordata; class Mammalia; order Primates; family Atelidae; genus Alouatta; species Alouatta palliata. Next base: position 34,745 of record PVKV010006583.1, read on the forward strand.
TCCTGTACTTAGCTAGAATTAGCTTCAAATCTGCAGACTCCATAGGAAACTGTATTAGAAAAATTTGCTTCTTTCACCATTTAAAAAAAAAAAAGTATAAGAATAGTTTCAGTGGCTGGGGACAGTGGCTTATGCCTGTAATTTCAGAACTTTGGGAGGCCAAGGCAGGTGGATCATCTGAGGTCAGGAGTTCGAGACCAGCCTGACCAACATGGTGAAACGCCATCTCTACTAAAAATACAAAAATTTAGTCAGGCATGGTGGCGGGTGCCTGTAATCCCTGCTACTCAGGAAGCTGAGGCAGGAGAATCCCTTGAACGTGGGAGGCAGAGGTTGCAGTGAGCTGAGATTGCACCATTGCACTCCAGCCTGGCAACAAGAAGGAAACTCTGTCTTAAAAAAAAAAACAGAAAAAACAGCATAGTTTCGATACTGGATCAATACTGGAGGACACTTCATTGATTGCTATCTAAGAGAATAAATGAAAAATGAGAAATAAAAAGAAAAAATGGAATACATGTATTTTCCAAAATAAGGCTACTATATTAACAATGATGTTCAATCATATAAGTTTTTACTTAAGGATATAATAAATATTTTATAAAGATAGTATTACATTTCACTAGGAATCGAACCAATCCTATCCCACATTCATTTACTGTTGCCCATTATACACCAAGTATTGATTTTGTTTTTAAATGTATGCCTTCCATTTTCTCTCCAATTTGATGGATAAGGATTTTTTATTATACATTTTAATTTCACCCCAGTAATGTTAACTATCCCTATTTAGTAAACAATAAAATACTTCACTTCTAAATATAGTTTTTTTAAAAAAAATCTGTCCTAGGAATAACAATGCAAGGTTAAATGTTTTGGCTCCAATCAGTTCTTCACATTCTTGCTTTCTTTTCAATGACTGTTCTAGTCATCTCCTGGCCAAGACTTCCTAAAATATATATAGATATATATCATCAGAATGATATATGCTGAAATAATAAGAAAGATACTTTGAACCTAGAACCTTTTCAATGAGGGTGTCAATTATTTAACTTTTCACAAATGGGGTGTTAAAACAGCCTGATAAATTTTAAGACAACAGAATTTATCACCACTGGACTCACAAAAGTGGCATGAATGATCTACACAGCAAATGCATGTCAATATCCAAACCAACCCATGGCTGCAGGTTAGCCAACAGAAAACTCAGGGGAATAGTTGAAGTTTTAGTATTTATATAAGCTTTTCACCACTTGGCAAAAGACAGGGATTTATTAAATGATATGGAAAACAATGGATGTGCTCTGGAAATGAGACTGTGGGAGCTGTAGTTGTGACCACTGTGTCTTTGCGTGGGTGTGGGTGTGGAAGGGTTCTGAAATGCCAGGAACTCAATCAGAAAAAGACAGAACATCATTGCATTCCACTGCTCTCAGAGGATATATCCATCATTTTTTTCTAAAAATTTATCTCTTGATCTAAATCGGATGTGGAATCCTTTCCTTTATCTAAGCAAAAAGCTATAAGCACATGTTTTTATTAACCACAAAAATTCTGCTAAAAAATAAAAAGAACTAATATCTAAGTTATCTAAATAACTGAAGGCAATAGATTCCAGAAGATAAGACAAAAAAGGTGTCCTCAGATCCAGCTTAGCAAGTGAAACTAGAACCTTCGCTGGGAAATTATTTGGAGACTTACAATTCAAATTTAATTGGCATCTTACTATATCAACACCTATATTTCATTCTAGATTTTTGTAAATTCACTTAATGCTGGCAGTGAATATTATGAATCAAATGGCATCATTTAGGTAGATGAAGTACAGCTGATGTTAAATTTCCTAACATCAAAATTCCATTTTGAAACATTCTTCTCCTTATAAAATGAATAAAAGTTGCAAATGAGCTAAATACAAGACCAGAGAGAAACTAATAAGAAATATCGGCCATGAAGGTGAGAGTTGGAAATAATTGTGACGTTAATGATGACTAAATGCTGGTCATTAAATTGTTTAATCTATATTTTGTCAATTTCACCTTCACAACCACACTATACAGTATTATCCTCATTTGACCAATAGGAAACTCAGGTTCAGAGAAATTAACTTGCTCAAATTCATACAGCTTTTAGAGTAAGAAGTCATGTTTAAAGCTGAGATTGCTTAACTCCAAAACCACGTTCTAACACATAATGACTGTAGCAGAACACATTCGGAATGCATAGCTTCACATATTTTATGTATTATATATGGTCACAGCTAAAAAATGAAGGAGCAGAGGTGAAATTGTTCGTTTTTTTGCACTCATAATATGCCTCTTGACTTCTATCTTATATACCTCAGTATATATTATTATATTAATCCACATTCATTCCTGATGCTTTTAGCAAGAGTTTGTTTTGCCTCTGCCATGGAGATTGCAATAAAAAAGACAGTCCCTGTGTTAAGAGTTCATATAGTCTAATGGAGAACACAGCTATGAAAATAAATGTATTACAATGCAGGATGCTGAGGCAAAGATATGAAGAAACAACTTATGGGTGAAGTACCAAAAAGGGAGACTTGCACTGGATCCACAGAGGCAGGAAAGGGTTCAAAAACAAATAGTTCGATTCACACTGTGATTATCACAGTCCTGGCTCTTGATTCTGCACACTCGGACTATAGCAATATCTGGTTAAAAACATATTTCCTCCAATATTCGTCCTTCCAAAAAGTCACCAATGTTAGGTGACTTTTTTTAGCTGAGTGTTGAAAGACAAGTTAGAATTAGACATGTGAAAGATGGGAGGAAGGCTCTTCCATGTAGAAAGAGCAATATATACAAAGATCTAACTTGGAAAGAATCTGAAATCTCCTGTGCCCCAAGTGGCAGAAGATAAAATGTGACAGAGAGTTTAGAATCAGAATGCAAAGCAACTTGTCTGCTATGCTAAGAATATTGGATTTCTTCTTGCAACAAGGAACCCAGAGAGGTCTTTAAGCAGGAGCTGACCTACTCAGCACTGATGCAGACAATGGGCTGATTTAGATAAGCCTAGGGATGTAGGGCTGATGTAGATGAGAAACTTGGCAGGCGGCAACATACTCTTTGCCTTTGATGTATCCAAAATCTGCCAATCAATATATTCCATATTATTATCAATAACAAACAAGTTTCCCATTTGAAAAAAAAATGTTTTCTAGGCATTCCCACCCCTTTTAATTACTTATTTGCCTGTTTTCAATCCACCATCATTCCCGAGCCTCTGAAATCTGGTTTGGTCATGAATGCCTTTCCTTACTCAGTCTCTAAAGGTCTCCAGTGACCATCTGTCAAATCCAATGTTATTTCCTTGGTTGTCATACTACACCCCTATGTAGTATTTGATGATGTTGACTATTTTACCTGGAGGTCTTATGACATCATTCTCCCTTGGTTTCCTAGATTTTTTTTTTTTTCACACTCTTGCTCTGTCACCCAGGCTGGAGTTCAGTGGTGCGATCTCGGCTCACTGCAACCTCCGCCTCCCATGTTGAAGAGATTCTCCAGCCTCAGCCCCCAGAGTAGCTGGGATTACAGGTGCCACCACCACGCCTGACTAATTTTTGTATGTTTAGTAGAGACGGGGGGTTTCACCATGTTGGCCAGGCTGGTCTTGAACTCCTGACCTCAGGTGATCCTCCTGCTTCAGCCTCCCAAAGTGCTGAGATTACAGGTGTGAGCCACCACACCCAGCCCTCCCTTGATTCTCTAAATACCTCTTTGGATGCTTGTGCTTTTTTTTTTTTTTTTTTTTTGGACACTCTCAATATTCTTTGTTCTCTTTTGCTTACCTAAGTCATCTTGTCATTCCTATGCAGATGACACCCAAATCCATATTGCTGGCCCAGACCTTTCTTCCCCTAGTTCCCTTTTTCTACGTACCATAGGATAATTCTGCTCAAATGCATTTGCACCCCCACGATAACATGACCATGGAAGATTTTATGATTTTCATTTCCCTTATTAACCTAGGATTCCTCACTTGCCACTACTCACACCCTTGGCTAAATCTGGAACTCCTTTCTTTCCATCATTTCTTATAATTTAGATGCAATTGTCTTGTAGAATCAACTACTCCTCCAGTCACACTGTAACTATCACAGTCCTGGCTCTTGATTCTGCACACTCAGACTATAACAATATCTGGTTAAAAACATATTGCCTCCAATATTCCTCCTTCCAAAAAGTCACCGATGTTAGGTGTATCTCAAGTCTGTTTGACTCTCTTCTTCCCCAGGACTACTGTCTTCTCTCACACTAAAACAGACTGTTTCTTGACTGCTATTTCTGAAGTAATTAAAAGATAATTGGCACTCAATATTTGCTGCTGATTTGAAAAGAATAAGAGACTCTCAGTCACATTCGTTTGAATTAACGTGGTACACGATTGTCTTCTAAAACCTTGTAAAGACTATGTTTAATTAGACCCAGACATTGAGAGAAGGAAGACAATTTGAGATCCTTAAATTAAAATGGAATAGCACAGCATCTCCTCTTACTTTTTTTTTGAGACTGATCCCTAAATTCTGTGTGTCTTGCAGAAAGTCTTGGAGTATGTCTTAGGGAAAAAAATCCACATTTGAAAAACTGACTAACATATAAATGCTTAAACATCATGTTTCAATTTAGGGACTTCCTATACTTTCCAGAGTCTTAAGATCTCAGGAATTCAAATGACCTTAAAAATCCATTCTTTTAGAGTGACAGCAGCAAGATGAAAGAATAGGCATTCTACAGCTTAACTCCTCCACAAAGAAATCCAGGCAAAAGTACCAGTGTGAATATCCAATGACTTGGGAGGCTGAGACACCCAATTGCGCCACAAAACTGAGAAAAACCATAATCAAACAGTAAGAACAATTCTCTGACCTTTTCACTTCTCTCCCAAGCCAAAACAGTACCACACACAGAGAATTGCCCTACATTCACAATTTCTGCAGTGGGAAAAGTAGAGCTCAAAGCAGACATTCAGGTTCCCCACCATTCCGAGAACCCATGAGAAATTTTGGGAGTACCAGCAGGGCTAGACCACCTAGGTTCAGTTAGAAAAAAAGCACAAGGTTGGACTCATAGCAACAAATATACAAACCTTGGTGCTTGTTCTGCATTAGGGCCAAGGAAGGTACCACACAAGAGAAATTAGCCAACAGCATTATGCTGCAGGAAACACAAATCACTGGTCTTCCAGGCTTGAACCCATGACCAGCCTGCACACAAAGCTGGTGCTCTCATTGAGTCTTTTCCAGACTGATTCCAGACAGCTGCTGTACCAGCTATATAAGTCAAGGAACTCAAGCCTGGGTGACACTGGCCATGGTTGTCCTGGACTTAGAGTTCCTTCTAGTGCTGCAATAGCTATAGCGATAATAGGCTTTGGGACCACTACAGAAGGTCTGCTCAAAATTTCTCGACAGGCTTACTGTTGAGGAACATTACTAGGCATAGCCAGATGGTGAGGACTGTAACAAATGTTTCCTTCAATTCACAGGCATCGAAACACAACCACAAATACCAAGAACAATCAAGGAAACATGACATCACCAAATGGACAAAACAATGTACTGGGGACTGACCTTGAAGAGATAGAGATGACTGAAGGGCATGACAAAGTATTCAAAATAGCAGTGTTTTTTGTTTGTTTGTTTTGAGATGGAGTCTCATTCTGTTGCCAGGCTGGAGTGCAATGGCACAATCTCAGCTCACTGCAACCTCTGCCTCCTGAGTTTAAGCAATTCTCCTTCCTTAGCCTCCTGAGTAGCTAGGACTACAGGTGCAGGCCACCACGCCCAGCTAATAATTGCATTTTTAGTAGAGATGGGTTTCACCATGTTGGCCAGGATGGTCTCGATCTCTTGACCTTGTGATTGTCTGCCTCGGCCTCCCAAAGTGCTGGGATTACAGGTGTGAGCCACTGCACCCAACCCAGAATAGCAGTTGTAAGGAAGCTCAGTGAACTTAAAGAAAATATAAAGAAGCAAATATCAAAGAAATTGAAATAATTTAAAAAAACCCAAAATCCTGGAACTAAAAATGAAGTGAAACCCCCCCAAAAAAAACAGCAACAGAGAACATGTGAAGCAGAATTGACCAAGAAGAACAAACATCTGTGAATTCAAAGTCAGATTATTTGAAAATATATAAGCAGTGGAGAAAAAGAAAAAAAAGAAATGAAGAATGCTTAATGGATGTATGAGACCACATTAAAAGAGCCATTATTGGTGTTCAAGAGAGTGGAGAAAGGTAAAGGGGTACAACCATACTTAAACAAATAAGAGCAGGAAACCTCCAAAATCTGGGGAAAGATACAAATACTTTTGTACAGAAAAATCGAAGATCTCCAAACAGATTTCATCAAAATCAGGCTAATGAAATACATATTATAATCTAACTGTCAAGTATCAAAACCACAAAGAGACACTGAAGGCAACAAGAGAAAAGAAGCAATTAACATATAAGCAAGTTTCAATACATTTGGCGGAAGATGTCTCAACAGAAACACGTACAGGTCAGGAGAGAGTGAAATTATATATTTAACACACTGAAGGAAAATAACTGTCAACTAAGAATACTGTACCCAGCATGTTATCTTTCAGAAATAAAGAAGAAATAAAGACTTTTCTAGACAAATAAAAGCTGAGGAAATCCACCCTGCCTCTCCAGAAATGCTAAAGAGCATTCTTCGAGCTGAAAGACTAGGACATGAGTAAGCAATATGAAAAATTTGGAAGTGTAAAACTCACTGATGAAAGTACACAATCAAATTCAGAATATACTCATATGGTAATGATGGTGTGTAAATTACTTATATCTTTAGAATGAAGGTTAAAAGATAAAAGTATTAAAAACAATAATAACTATAATAATTTGTTTAAGGATATACAACGTAATGTGATGAATGTTGTGACATAAAAATTCAACATGTGGAGAAGAGGGAGTGAAGTGAAAGTGTAGAGTTTTTTTGTTGTTTCAATAAAAATTTGTGATTAACTTACAATAATGTTCTATAACTATTGTTATGTGCTACAACTATTACAAAAACCTAAGTTTTTGTAAATTTCATGGTATTCACAAAGAAACAATACACAAAAAATTAAAAACAAGAAATTAAAACATACTACTAGAAAAAAAAAAACAATTGACCACAAAGGAAGACAGCAAGATAGAAAGAAAAGAAAAAGTATCTACAAAACAATGAATGAAATGGCAGTATTAACTCCCTATCTATCTATAAGTACATTGAATTTGTTGGATCAAATTCTTCCCCCCAACCCCCAAAAAAGAGCAGAGTAGTTGAATGGATTAAAAAAACAGAAACAAAAAGAAAAGCCAGTTGGTTTTCTTTTCTTGTAGCATGCTGACTACAGGAGACTCTCTCATCTTTAAGGACATCCTTAGACTTATAAGAGTACCTATACTCAGAAAAAACAGGCTTTAATGCAAAAATTGTAAAAATAATAGAGAAGGATATTATATAATAATAATGGAGTCACTTCAGCAAGAAGACATAACAATTGTAAATACATATATACCCAAATTGGAACACCTAAATATATAAAGCAAATATGAATAGTTCTAAAAGAAGAGATTACCGGCCCTACAATAGTCGTAAAAGACTTTAATATGCCATTTTAAAAAATAAACATATCATCTAGACAGAAAATCAAGGAAACATTAAACTTAATAATAATCTAGGCCAAATGGACATAGACATATGTAGAACATTCCATCCAACTCATTCTTCTCTACTACATGTAAAATATTCTCCAGGACACGTTACATATTAGGCTACAAAACAAGTCTTAAAAAATTTAAGATT